>PVJA010036399.1:9993-21223 GCA_004027025.1 Myocastor coypus
TGGTTATATTACATATTTTCATCATCAGATCAGTTTAGATTAATACATATAGGCATATAAGATTGATCAAACAATTAAACATTAACCTTTCTAAATCCACATTACTTTTTTTTTTTCTTTTCCCCTTTCTTTTCTTTGAAAGTTGACATATTGCATATTGTCCTCACAATCATTCTACAGAGTACAGTGTGTGGGCATGACTCACCTCCCTATTGATGTAGAAGCAGAAGTATTGAAAGCTACTGATTTGGGCCAGCCAAATAGCTCAGTGGGTTAAAGCACCTGCAAGCAGTTGCAGGAACTGGGGGTTCAATCCTCAGGCCGGCTGTGCTGGCCTCACCCCCAGGAATGCTAAAACAGCAATTGAGACTGGCTGTGGCGGTACATGCGTCTAATCCCAGCTCTTGGGAGGCCAAACAGGGGAATCACTATGAGTGAGATCTAGTAGTGAGATCCTGAACACCCTATAGACCCTTCCCTAAAATACAAAAAAAAAGAAAAAATTAGCTAATTAAAATAAAAAATAAAAGCTACTGATTAAGGAAAAGGAAAAAAGAAGGTATTGAAGATGGTAACTAATGTGCATTGTTGGAGATGAGTTCATAAGAAAACTATCTAAACATGACAGATTCACTATGCAAGTGGGCTTATGTTTCAAGAAGATCCAGGGATATGTCCTGAACTGAAAATCCCCTTTTGCTTGCCACCTCCTGGTTTGGAAAGGAATTCCTCATCACCCCCACCCCCATGCAACTTTGCATGCTGTTCCCAGAGGCACCATGTCCATGAGGTGAATACGAGCCAGGACAGCCTGTGAAACCAGGAGGCAAGATTTGGGGTGCTCAGATTATCCACAACCCTGAACATGATGGATGCAGAAAGGGAATCATCTTTTTAACAGAAGTTTCACACAAGAAATTCCTTGTAATTACTGAACACCATAAACTAATCAAGAAAACTATCATTACTGGATGTTTCTAAATATTTCCAACAGCCCAATGTATCTACAGCTATGAAACAACATATATTTATTTATTAAGATTTTTTTCTTTTTAAATTCAGATAGCTGCCATGGCTTGTGTCTAGATTTCCCCATAAAGCCTCATGTGGTCATAGGTGGAGCTTTTTTCAGAGGTGGCTGAATTTAGAGTGTGTGATGCTGGGATTAAGGGTGTTTGGTAACTAAGTGAGTGCACTGATTGGTTTGGTATTCCCTAATCCAAGAGGCCTGGAGAGAGTATAAGAGGGACAGAAAAGTGCTGCTTCAGGTCCCTTGCTTGCTTTGCTGCCTTCTGCCTGCCATAGATGTTCCTCCTCTGTGATCTCTGCCGTGCCACCCTGCCTATGCCTACTGACTATGCACTGAAATCTCTATAAAATTGTGGACCAAATAAACTTTTCCTCCCTCAATTTTAATCTCAGCAATGAAAAAAGTAACTAATACAAAGGCTTAGAATTTTTTTTAAAAAGAAAAATATAAAAATCGTTGTTAAGGGGCCCGGCAGGATGGCTCAGTGGTCTAAAGTGCCTGCTTAGGAAAACTTGGGAGGCTGCAGGGACTGCGGTTCAATCCCAAGCACACATGCTGCACCAGCCCTGCCCTCAGGGCAGGCTGAATGGGCCATAAAAACAAACAAACAAACAAAAGTTCTAAAAAAAAAAAGATTCTTTAAAAAAATAGTTGTTAAATACATCAGGAAAAAGTTCAAATTTCCTTAAAAATAGAGAAGTATGAACTAAAAGGCAGAGATAGCACTTGTCATCCACCAGGCTACCAAAATGTTTAAAAGCATGAAAACATACTGTGATTATGAGGCTGTGCAGAAACAGTTATACTCACATATAGCTGTAGGAATTAAAACTGGTGGAGCCCTTCTAGAGGGGAGTTCGGCAATACCTAATAAAATTATATATGCTCTCACCATTTGAGCCAGCAATCTTGCTTCTAGGAATATGTCTCCAAGAGTTTGTGATATCATTACTTGTAACTGTGAAATATTGGCAAGAATGGAATGCTCATAAGTAGGAGACTGCCTTAAGTTACGGTATGTCTACACAACTGAATACTACATAACTGCTTAAAAAATGAATGAGGAAAATCTCTATGAACTAATTTGTAGGATATGCTCCTGCAAAACTGATTGCTTGGGTATATGCCTAAGTATAAAAAGCTAAGTTCAACATAAAGAAAGTGCAGACGGGGTGATGGCACATGCCTGTAATCCCAGCACTTAGGAAGCTGAGGCAGGAGAATAGATGTAAGTTCGAGACCTGCCTGGGCTACAAAAGGGAGCTCAAGGCTAGCCCAAACTGCACAGCAAGACCCTGTCTCAAAAAGACAAAAAAATAAAACAAAACAAAAACAAACAAACAAACAAACGAAAGAAAGTGCAAAAGTCTCAACTTGCCATTTAAGAAGAGGGAGTTATGATGAAATACACATGTATGTGCTAAGTCATGCATAAAAATACAGGCATATTTTAAACTCTGAAGGGATTATATAGTTATGAGAGATAAAAGAGACTGGGAAATGGGTACAAGGAAGGAGGAGGAGGTAATATTTCTTGGAGTATGTATATGTCTATATGTGTTTGCAGTGAACCTCAAACATGCTAAGCAGTGGGGCCAGCAACATAGCTCAGCAGTCTAAATCGCCAGCTTAGGCAAGCTTTGGCAACCGCAGGGACCATGGTTCAATCCCCAGCACCACATGCTGCACCAGCTCCACTCCTAGGGCAGGCTGAGCTGGCCATAACATAAATAAATAAAGTCTGGGAAAAAAAAAAAAAAAAAAAACATGCTAAGCAAGTGCTCTACCACTGAGCTATGTGCATATCCAGCTCCAAGTATATATTTTAATACAGTTCTGACTTTTAGGACAATAGATGGCTCGCAAACTCATTATACGAGCTAAATCAGAATGTAGTGGAAGTGGTACTGTCAAAAAGAAGACAGGAGTCCCAAGATGGCTCCATGAGCTGCAGCAACCCAGCTTCTCCAGGACAAAATGTCCAGAGTCTGGAAAACGATAGCTTAGAGAGAAGTCAAAGTAATTGGAGGGTACACAGGAACCACAAGTGAAAGGACAGAGGAAAAGAAAATAGAATTAAGTGGCATAGAAGAAATAGATCACACCACGCAGGAGAGACCAGTTAGCACAGCTACCAGGGGCTGACTAGCTGCCAGCCCCAGGCAACGTGAAAGGAACAATGTTTTTTCCTCTTAGAGAGCCTAGAGAACCATTAGCAGTTGGAAATAGCAAGAAAGACTTGAGATGCTGCATCCAGAGCAGCATTCCACAGTCAGCAGTAGCTCATCAGTGTCCTAGGGACAAGCACCTGCACCTACAGTCGCTTAGGGAGAGCTAGAGGAGGCGTCCTTGTAGGGCTGAGCATGGGAAATCGGTCCCGGAGCAGCTTCTTGGGTGCCCCACATTGCCAACTACGAGACTGGATGAGGGAAGGGCACTCACGGAGGTTGCCCGTTGGGGGAAAGCAGACTGGGGGAGTCCCGCTGAGAGGCCGAGCCGCTGTGCACAGACACAGCTCTGGCAGTCGGAGAACGGAAGCTCACGCGGGCGCCCTGCTCTCACCGCAAGCGGAGCTCTACACCTAGCGCCCATCTGGGAGACGACTGCATGAACAGAAGGGCTCCTGGCTGGAGCGCTGCTCCTCACCCCTAGGCTAAAGAGAGGAGCCACAAGTCCAAAAGAAAGAAAAGTTGCTTTTCCTGCTTTTATTTGATTGTGTTAATTTTACTTTTTTAAGTTTTAATTTTGTATTTTCTGCTGTCTTCCACCTTCTGCACTTTTCCTGCCGCACTTTTACTCCATTATTTCATGCCCTTTTCCTTCTGTGAGTCTGTGTGGTGCGCTTCTCTTCTTCCCCTTATCTTTTTTCTTTCACTATAGTTTTAGGGAGTAAGGGAATTTTCCTTGGTGTCTTTATATCCATCCTACTATTATCTATGTCTCTTTATCCAACTTCGTTTTCCATTTCTTTTTTTCTTCTTTCCCTTTCGGTCTCATTTTTCCTAATATTTATATCAGCTATAGAATCACTTCCCCTTTCTATTTCTCTCTACCAATTTCATACCTAGTTTTCCCTTTTAAATATATAATATACCCTTGCCATTTTAAGGGTCCTTTGCCCTGTCATCCTCATCCTATTTCCTCCTTCCAATGCCACAAAACAGAGGACTTTAACCTTTAAAAAAAAAAAAAAAAAAGTCTTTTATTTATATGGTACAGGGCTGTACCAGGGTTAGAACGCAGATCCTTGTGCTTGCCAGATGGGCGCTGGGTGCTTAGACAACAGAGCTATCTCCCCAGCTGTAGAAGACTTTAAAAAACAACCATTTTAGTCTTCTTTTTTCACCTCTGGCATTGCCCAGTCCCCCACCTCCTGGGCTTTAGCTAATCTTCTAAAATTATTGCTGAATGTCACTTCTCACTCTTAAAGAAGACACAGCCACCATATGTAGTGCACACTAACTGTGGGCCAAGACATGGGTTGTTATGATGCTTACACTATAACTTGGGATTTCTTCTCTAGGCCTAAATGAGAGTCTCGGGGTATATTATTTCTCAACTAGCCTGAACACATACAACGATAATGGATTTGCCTGTTGCTATGTTAGCTGATTTGATTGCCTACGAATAATTCTCATTTGGTGGACAATTTATTGCTGGTGAATCTGTCCACTGAACCTGCCAGCACACCTAGGGAGAGGGGTAGTCAGAGTTCCTAACCCAAGAACCGAAGCTGGATTAGACTCTGCAAGAATGCCTGCACCCTAGCAGAAAGAAGCCCTGCATCTGAGCTATCTTCAGGATCGCCATGCAGCCATCTGAGTTTCTAGGGGTGAACACTCACTCTCTGGCCAAGCAGCAACTTGGGAACCACATATGCACAGTCTTGCTGGGATATTTAATCTGTGCTCCCACTGAATATCATATAGGCTTAGTGTTTTGTGTGTGTCTTGATTTATTTAGTAATGTGGGGTTATTTTGTGTTCTTTTATTAGATTGTAACTTTTGTTTATTTGTTGTTTTCTTGGTTCTGATTTAATAGGTGTCTAGGTTCTCTGCCTCGCCTCAGTTCAGACCCCTAAAGCAGTATTAGTATTGTATTTCTTCTTTTTCTAAGCATGCAAATGCCTCCTGCCCAGCTTTTCAATTCCTCTTTTTTTTTGGGGGGGGGGGACCAGGGTTTGGACTCCTGACCTTGCACTTGCCAGGGAGGCACTTGTGCCACAGAGCTATCTCCCCAGCCCCTTCAAGTTTTTAAATTCCTAACAATTAGTTTCTGCAAGTCACTCCTTTCTTCCCTAGAATAGTTCCTCAATCCTGCCCACTCAATGCCTTTGGTCCTCCATATATTGCCTAGTTTACTGTAATTCTTATAAGCAAGTTCTGACAACCTGTGATAGCTGTCCTCTTTCTCTCATATCTCACACCTGGTGCCATGTAAGATAATTGCTGAAAAATCTCAATATAAACATTTCAACTCAAAAGTACTCCAATAAAATTAGACCCTATACCAACCTTTCCTTCTCATCCACCACTGTTTCTCCTTCCAACTTCCCCTCGGTATCTAACACTCCTCAGCCAACCACCTTCATTCTCCTGACTTCTACCTTACCTATCTCACTCCAGAACAAGCACAAAGGGTAACCTGTTACAGTGTTCATACAGGACAGACAAGAGGGAGAAGTATAGCTGTAAGAGCTATCATATAGGGACCAATGAGATAGCTCAACAAACTAAAGCATCCACTTAGGCAAGCTAAGGGGACCTAGGTCCAATTCTTAGCACCACATACTGCACCAGCCCTGCCTCTAGGGTGGGCTGAGCTAGCCAAAGTTGGGTGTGGTAGTTCATGCCTGTGATCCCTGTGCTGGGGAGGCTGAAAGCAGGAAGATTGCCAGGAGTCCAAGCTGTGTAGTGAGACTCTATAATAACCAAATACACGAGGAAGTGGAGGAGGAGGAGGAGGAAGAAGAAGAAGAAGAGGAGGAGGAGGAAGAAGAGGAAGAGGAAGAAGAAAAAGAAGAACAATTATCATATAGAAGTGTTGTAAGATTGAATCTTTGGATGCTGTTCTAACCAGAAGTAATTTTTGGCAAAAAGTAGGGATGAAGTAAAAATCATGTAAAGTAAATGATGGGAAGTGTAAATACTAGCACTGAACATACAAAGATGAAAATTCACTTCTCTAGTTCCAAACCTGTAGTAAAGCTCCCCTCCTCCCTGCCAAAGGAAGGGAAAAGGAGGGAGTCAATTCTCACAAGGCACAGCAAGAGGTCACCAAGGGAGAAGAAAATAGGTAGCAGAAACCTATGAAGAGTTCACAGAAGGGTGAAGAAAACAGATGAGTTCAAAGAGGAAATGAACCAAAAGTCCATAGTAAGTTCACTTAGCAAGTTCAGTGAATCCAGGGAAAAGGTAAAACAAACAAACAAAATTGGAAAAGCTAACCAAACAGCCCAAACTTGAATGACAAATTCACCAAGGATATGGAATCCTTGAAAATGTATCAGAAATACTTGAAATTAAAACAAAACAAAACAAACTATGTAGAGGCTGGAGATTTAGCTTGTGGTATAATGCTTGCCTAGCAAGCTGAGAACCCTGGGTTCACTCCTCAACATCAAAACCAAAAAGTAAACCTTAGCTAAAAAACAATTACAAAAAGAAAAAACCATGTAGAATTAACATATGACGGAATGACCAATGTAAAGACAAAGTGTCTGATATTGAAGGAAAAATAGAGAATTATGACAGAGAACTCAAAGAAGTCAAAAGGAAAATAAGAGAACAAGAGAAGACTATCCAGCAGCTGCTAGATGACAAGATCAGTGTGAGGCCAATCAGAGTTAGAGAAAACCTGGAAGAGAGCACAAATGGATTCTACAACATCCTTACAGAAATCATGGAAGAAAATTTCCCAAACATAAGAAAAGAATTTAAAATACAAGTAACCAATGTTTATAGAATATTAGGCAATTACGCTAAATAAGAAGTTTGCCAAGTCATAACCTTATTCAATACATAAACAGCAAAAGAACAGAACTTTAAAAGCAAAGGGAAAAAATGTACATAAAGGCAAACCAATTAGAATCACAGCAGATTTCTCAAAATAAACCCTAAAGGTCAGAGAGCTTGGAATGAAGTGTTTCAATCCCTAAGAGTACATAACCTTCAGCCCATAACTTATCCAGCAAAGATAGCCTTCCAAATAGAGAAATAAGGTACTCTCATAAAAAATACTAGCTAGCTCAAGAGATTTATGAGTGCTAATCCAGTTCCAGAGAAAATAGCTAAGAATATTTTCGACAGAAGCAATGGATCAGACATAGCTAAAAACACAGAAGAAATTAGTGAGGTCAATGGATAAACAATAACAAAAATATCAGGAAAGAAAAAGGATACATCAATAGATGAAGAAGACAAAGATAATAAATAACCAACACATCTCAGCCATAGCACTCAGTGATAACAGCCTCAACTGTCCAATTAAGAGACACAGGGCCAGCAGAATGGCTCAGTGGTCTAAAGCGCCTGCTTGGGAAAGTTTGGGCGGCTTCAGGGACCACAGTTCGATCCCCGGCACATGCTGCACCAGCCCTGCCCTCGGGGTGGGCTGAGCCAGCCATAAAAATGAGTGAATAAACAAAGGTTCTGAAACAAGAAAAAAATAAATAAAATAAAATATTAAACAAAACAAAACAATTAAGAGACACAGACCAGAAGACAGGGTCAAAAGACAGAATCACATAGCAAAAACCTGTCAAAAAAATAAATAAATAAACAACCCTTGAAGAATATTATATCATCAATACTCTTCAAGCTCTTCAAAGAAATTAAAAGGGTTGGAGTACTCCCAAATTCATTTATAAAAGCCAGTGTCACCTGGATCTCAAAAATGAATAAAGGCTTGCCTAAAAAAGAAAACTACAGGTCAGTATCTTTAATAAGTGTAGATGTAAAAATGCCCAACAAGATATTAGCAAACAGGATGTAATACTTTATCAGAAAGATCATATGTCATGACCAAGTAGGTTTCATCCTAGAGATGCAAGGATGGTTCAACGTATGTAAATATATCACATAAAGAGAAGCAAGGTCCCAAGCTTGATGATATCAATAGACAAAGAAAAGGTATTAGACAAAATCCAAAACTTCTTCATATAAAAGCCCTGAAGAAAATAAATACAGGAGGACTATATTTGAATATGATAAAATCCATGTATGGCAAACCAACAGTAAGTGCCACACTAAATGAGGGAAAACTAAAAGCATTTCCCCTAAAATGAGGAACAAGACAAGAGTGTACATTATTGTCTCTTCTATTCAACATAGTACTTGAAGCATTAGCCAGAACACTTAAAGAAAGAAATAAGATGAATATATATATATATATATATATATATATATATATATATATATATATGGTAGAACTCCAATTATCATTATTTGCAAGTGATATGATACTTTACACAGAAGAACCAAAGAACTCCACCAAAAAATTCTTAAGAATTAATAATGAACTTTAGCATTTAGCAGGATACAAGATGAACACACACAAAAAAATAATTAATATTTGTGGTCACCAGAAATGAATGGATGAGAAGGAAATTATGAAAATAATGCCAGTCACAGTAGTTTTAAGAAAAATGAAATACCTAGGAATTAACTGACCCAAGAAAGCAAAGGACCTCTATAAAGAAAACTACAGTAATCTGAAAAAGGAGATTGAAGAGGACATCAGAAAATGGACAGATGGGGGCTGGGGAGATAACTCGGTAGAATAAGCGCTTGCCTAGAAATCCTCAGTCCCGCAAAAAAAAAAAAAAAAAAAAAAAAGAAAGGAAAGATGGGAGTGAGATCTCCTAGGGTCCACCAGAAACTCAATTCAACCCAGCAACCAGGGCCAGTGTCTGAGTGATACTTTATCCATTAGACAGGCCCAATGTGGAAAACTGCAGCAGAACTACCTGCAGAGAGGCTAGAGACAAGATCCACCCAGCTGATCCAGGAGCAGAACATCTTCCTAGAGTGGCACAGCAGTTTCTCTTCCAAGGGCTGCAGCAGGAAGAAGTGGAGCACAGAAGCCAGACACACCTAGACAAGTTTGAACTTCTTGGATCCATATCTGTTGTTAAGGTAAGAATTCTTTAGTCTTTGTTTTTGTTTTTGTTTTTTTTCAGGACAGGGGTTTGAACTCATGCTAAGGTAAGAATTCTACCAAAGCTCTACACCAAAGGTCAGAAGGCAGGGCTATACAAAATGACAAAGAGAAGGAGCAAAATATACTCTCAGGCCCTGAGCCCACCCAGAATAAATACAGGAGACAATGGCATAGAAGAAATTGGAAATCACACACCGGAAATCTCTGAAATAATAGCATCGTAAGTAAAGAAACAGGGACCAGGAAGATAGCTCAGTAGAATAAGTGCTTGCCTGGCAAGTGTATAGTCCTGAGTTCAATTCCTAGTACTGTAAAACAAAACAAAACAAAACAAAAAAGGGAAGTGAAGAAACAACTGCAGAAAGGTATAGAGGGAATCAGATCAGAAATAATTTCTGAAGTAGAAAAAGAAATGATAAGTATAATGAAAGAAGTACCTAGTGCTTCTAAAGAAGACACTGAAGAAAAACAGAGGAGAATAGAAAAATGATGGAGACTGAGTCCCAGCCGGTAGCACAGCTCGCGCGTCCGCCGCGGGTAAGCTGCCTGCGCCCCTCTGCCCCGCCTCTGCGCTCCTGCCACTAACTACCTGTTCCAGTCCCACCGAGACCCAGCCAGTAGCACAGCTTGCGCGTCCGCCGCGGGTAAGCTGGCTGCGCCCCTCTGCCCCGCCTCTGTGCTCCTGCGACTAACTTCCTGTTCCAGTCCCACCTAGTCCCAGCCAGTAGCACAGCCCGCGCTCCAGCTGGGCTAGGATCCTTGGCCTGCCTTCCCCTCCCCCGCCCGCTCCCGCCCCTTTTTCTTTTTCTTTTTTTTTAACCTTTAGCCCAAGCTCCAGCACCAAACCCATCAAACATCTCGTGTGGCAACCGATCTGGTCCACGAGACTACCAGGACTACTCAATCCCAAAGCTCCACCTCCACCTACAGACCACATCCCCCCGGATTCACAGAAGCTAGCAGCCAGAGCTCCAGCACAGAGTCAGGAACCTCTGTAGAGGAACGAGCTTGGAGTCTCCAAACCAAACGCCCATAGACACAGCATAACACCACCAAAGTGCAGAGGCCGCTTCCATACAAAATGATAACAACAAGGAGTAGGATGCAATCTCAGGGCCCGTGCCCACCCAAACCAAATACAGAAGACACTATCATGGAAGAAAATGAGAATTATACAGATGAAACCTCTGAATTGGTAGCATCTGAGGCAGACACACAAGTGCAGAAACTTATAGAGCAGCTGAGATCAGAGATAACATCTGAAGTAAAAAAAGAAATACACGAAGTGGAAAAACGGCTGGAGAAACATATAGAGGACATTAGAGCAGAAATAATATCAAAAGTTGACAAAGACATGCCTAAATCAATAGCATCCCAAGTAGGGGAACAACTACACAAAAGTAGAAAGGAGAACAGAACAGAAATAATCTTTGTGTTAGAGAGAGAAAGGATAACCATAATGACAGACTTCAGTACTATTAAAGAAGACATGAATAAAAAATTAGAGGAGAATAGAAAAATGATGGACTCCCTGATGGAGCAATATAGGAAAGACAGATCGCATGAAACAGTTTCAAAGAGATATACAAGAAAATAAAACCTCGATCACAAGTTGGCAGAGCCGAATGAACGAAAATGAAGATAGAGTTTCGAACCTTGAAGACACAGTTGCAGCCAGTGAAAGAGTAAGAAAGGATCTTTTAAAAACCAGAATGCAGGAAAAAATAATTCATCATCTGCAAGACGATGCAAAAATGAACAAAGTGAGATTACTGGGAATCAATGAGAAAGAAGGAGTCAATACAAATGATATAAAAAGAATATGGGCAGAAGTAATAGAAGAAAACTTCCCAAACCTGAGAAAACAATCAGACATTCAGGTAACTGAAGCCTACAGAACCCCAAATAACATCAACCCAACTAAAAACACGCCAAGACATATAATAGTCAAGATACCAGAAATCCAGCTGAAGAATAATATACTAAAAGCTGCTAGAGAAAAGAAACAGGTCACATTTAAAGGAAAACCCATCAGAATA
>PVJA010036400.1:9694-21153 GCA_004027025.1 Myocastor coypus
AATTTTTTAAAAATGTATTTGGTACAGGATTTCACTATGCAGCTCAGACTCATAGTGATCCACCTGTTTTCTGGACTCGGTGGCCGGCTCAGTGTGCCAGGAGGTGGGCCTGGCAAGACACACAGTGCCCGAGATTGAACCGCAGTCCCTATGCTTGCTTAAGCAGGTGCTTCGTCTGATGACTTATCTTGCCGACTCTATATCTTTTTATTTTTCTTTTCTTTTCTTATTTTTCATAATACTCCTTAGATGTGTCAAAATTCAATCTGAACAATGAATTCAGTTTACAAAAGAGGTAGATTTTTGTACATGTCCGTAAGATCTTTGTCCACAAGTTAAACCATATTCTATTACTTTTTTCCTGTTTTTATTTTCCTAGAGCTATTTCATTGAGATGCAATGTCTCCATTCCCAGTAAAACTCTTTATTTAGAATATTTGGAAAATTAAAAAAAATAAAGAATATTTGGTCAAGAGGTGAAAATTTTTTAAGCTTTTCAAGTGATGCCAAGAATATATAGATTCTATTGATCAGACTCCTATCAAGCAGACATTATAGTGAAACTTCTACAAATGTGGAGAGATGTCTGTTGCCCATCATGGACCCCTTTGTTGAAAACAAAAACAAACAAAACAGAGCTGGGGTGGTACTTCGTGGTGAAGCTGCGGCCTGGCAGCAGGAAGCCCTGGCTCCAGTCCGAGAAGTACAAAACAGCAGCTCTCTGTTGCTTTAATTTCTTTTCCTCCTTATCTCTTGTATTTTGTTTTTCTAACCAGGATAAATTCATAAGATTTTTTTTTAAAAAATGGCGTCTAGAGTAACTGCCAATTCCACAAAGATTCTCAACCAGAAACAGAGACGCAATAATCGCCAATGCAGCTATTTTTCCAACGAACAAGATTCAGATTCTCCACCCTTATCAACACTTGGAAGCTTTAAAGCCTTGCCGCTGGAAGTGATCCAAATAATCTTAGACAATTTGTCAGGTGAGATTTAGGGACTGTAAGTAGGCTACTTAAAATACTAATATACTTTAATTTTTTCCAGGAAGTAGTTGTCATTCTATTTTATTTTGTATTTTTTTAGTCTGTCATTTTTATATTCAGCTACAATGTTAATAGCACTCATGTGAAGTTTCTCTTCTTTTTATTTATTTATTTATTGTTTCAGAACTTTTGTTTGTTTATTTTTGTGGCTGGCTCAGCCTGCCCTCAGGGCAGGGCTGGCGCAGCATGTGGTGCTGGGAATCGAACCGCGGTCCCTGCAGCCGCCTAAGCTTTTCTAAGCAGGCGCTTTAGAACACTGAGCCATCCTGCTGGGCCCCATGAAGTATATTTTCAAAAGTTTCATCATTGTTACATTGACCAAGCATGACTTTATTTATTTATTTTTAAATTTTTATTTATTTATTTATTTTCTTGTTTCAGAACCTTTATTTGTTTATTCACTCATTTTTATAGCCGGCTCAGCCCGCCCCGAGGGCAGAGCTGGCGCAGCATGTGGTGCCGGGGATCGAACCTCGGTCCCTGAAGCTGCCCAAGCTTTCCCAAGCAGGCGCTTTAGACCATTGAACCATCCCACCGGGCCCATGACTTTATTTTTTTTAACTTTATTTTCATTTATTTATATTATGGGTGGCTCAGCCTGCCCTGGGGGTGGGGCCAATGCAGCATGTGGTATCAGAGATCGAACTGCGGTCCCTGCGGTTGCCTAAGCAGGTGCTTTAGACCGCTGAGCTATCTCACTGGCTCCATGACTTTATAATAATGCATAAACTTGATTGTTTTATTCCAATATAGATCTAATAATTGAAAATTGGATTTAAAACAAATTTAAGATCTTGGGGGACTGGGGAGATAGCTCTGTGGCAAAAGTGCCTGACTGGCAAGTGCAAGGTTGTGAAAAAGATTTTTCCCCACTAGGACAAATTATGACTAGTAATGAATTAACTTATAAGTGAACAGACTGTACTAACAGCACTGCTCTTGCACTTAAGCTTCTCATACATGCATGGATGTATTTCTTTTGGTAGTGAAAGACATCAGCATGCTAAGCATGGTATCCAAAACCATTACCCAACTTGTTATCAATTACATCACAACTGCCTCAGGAAGCAAGAGACTTTTACCACAGGACTTCCATAATGTTGAGCTGCCTGCCAAGAAACATTTCATTATTCTGGACTACTACAAATCTATAGGTAATTTATGATAGCTGTACCAAGGAAAGAAATAAATTAAAGGATTTTATTAAATAGTTCTTTAAAGCCAGTAGGGCATGGAATGTCCTTCAGATGTGCCAATTTCTTATGTTTGCTGTTATATGCAAAGAAATTCCTTTAACAATGGTACTGGAGCCGGGCGTGGTGGCGCACGCCTGTAATCCCAGCACTCGGAAGGCTGAGGCAGGAGGATCGGTGTGAGTTCGAGACCAGCCTGGGCTACAAAAGTTAGCTCAAGGCCAGCCTGAACTGCACAGTGAGACCCTGTCTCAAAAAGACAAAAAAAAAAAAAAAAAAAAAACAATGGTACTGGGGCTGGGGAGATAACTCAGTGACATAAGCACTTGCTTGGCAAGATACCGAGTTCAATCCCCGATACTACACACAAAAAAAACCCTGTCCGTTACCCATTTTTCTTATAGCATAATCTTGGTATTTGGTTTTATTGCATGCTTTGGTTAATTATAAAGTAGTTTCATAGTTAAATTGGTGCCATTTATCAAGTTTAGAGTTTTATTTTAGCATGCTAGGGAAAATAAAATCTATAAATGGGGAGAATGATATAAATGACCATAGATCAGTGCAAGAAAGATTATACAGAATTTCCTTTGATAAAGTCAATTAATTTAATTATATAATGATTTATTACTAAATGTGTAGTGTTTTGAAAAAGAAAACCATAGTCTTTGATAAGAGAATAAACGACCTTCTGCAATCTGCAGTAATTATTTAAACTTATTTTCTTAGGCCGGGCGTGGTGGCGCACACCTGTAATCCCAGCACTCGGGAGGCTGAGGCAGGAGGATCGGTGCAAGTTCGAGACCAGCCTGGGCTACAAAAGTGAGCTCAAGGCCAGCCTCAAGTGCATAGCGAGACCCTGTCTCAAAAAGGCTAAAAAAAAAAAGAAAAAGAAAGAGAGATAAAGCTCATTAGATCCACAAAATACGAAGTATATAAAACACAATTTCTTGGGGCCAGGGAGATAGCTCTGTGGCACAAGTGCCTGCCTGGCAAGTACAAGGTCATGAGTTCCAACCCTGCTCCTGCAAAACAAACAAACAAATAACAACAAAAAGACATAATTTCTTGAACTAATAAACTACCTGGATGGTAAGCATAAGCAACACTGTATACAGGTGAAATCACAAAGACTCGCATATGACATTAAGGTGCATTTAATTATCTTTATTTTTATTTATTTATTTATTTATTTTTATTTTATTTTATTTTTTTTTTTTTTTGCTTTTTGAGACAGGGTCTCACTGTGCAGTTCAGGCTGGCTTTGAGCTCACTTTGGTAGCCCAGGCTGGTCTCGAACTCACAACGATCCTCCTGCCTCAGCCTCCCAAGTGCTGGGATTACAGGCGTGAGCCACCACGCCCGGCTTATTTATTTTTTTTTAAATAGGGAGAACTTACTTTATTTTTTTTATAGTACTTTATTTGTTTGTTTATTTATTTTTATGGCCGACTCAGCCTGCCTTGAGGGCAGGGTTGGTGCAGCATGTGGTGCCAGGGATCGAACCGTGGTCCCTGCAGTCGCCTGCAGGCGCTTTAGACCACTGAGCCATCCTGCCGGCCCCTTAATTATCTTTAAAGATAGGTGTAAGAGCCAGGTGATATTGTACACCTCTGTCATCTTAGAACTCAGGAGGCTGAGGCAGGAAAATCACCATTTACTTGAGGCCAGCCTGGGGTAGATAGTGAGACCCTATGTAAAAACAAAGAAACATACAAAAAACAAAAAGAAAAGAAAGAAAGAGAGAGAGAGAGAGAGAAAGAAAGAAAGAGCTGGGTGTGATGGCACAGGTCTATAATTCCAGTGCTCAGTAGGGTGAGGCAGAAGAATCATTGTGAGTTCAAGGCCAACCTGGGCTACAAAGTGAGTTCAAGGTCAGCCTGAACTGCATAGTGAGACCCTTTCTCAAAAAAAAAAAAAAAGTTGCTGTTTACTATTTATTTATTTGTGTCTTTTTGAGACAGGGCCTCACTGTGCAGTTCAGGCTGGCCTTGGGCTCATTTTTGTAGCCCAGGCTGGTCTCAAACTCACATCAGTCCTCCTGCCTCAGCCTCCCTCAGCCTCCCAAGTGCTGGGATTATAGGTGTGCACCATTTGCCACCATACCCAGCAAAAGTTCCTGTTTAATTGAAGGCACAGTGAGTTGAGTGAATATTGTCTTTTAGTAGCACAAGAATACCTATAGTTAAGATAGCAAATCTAAAAATGTAACTACATCAAAATATATTTGAACTATATTTAATATGACCAAATGAAAGGCATTTAACCTGAGTACAGGGCCCGGCTGGATGGTTCAGTGGTTTAAAGCGTCTGCTTAGGAAAGCTTAGATGGCTGCAGGGACTGCGGTTCGATCCCAGGCACCACATGCTGCACCAGCCCTGCCCTCAGGGCAGGCTGAACCGGCCATAAAAATAAATAAATACACAAACAAAAGTTTTCAAACAAGAAAAAAAAAATAACCTGAATACAATGTCACTGACTCCAATATTTATAACTAGGTTTAGTAAAGTTTGTAACCAAATGTGATTATTATTGCTTATTTCTCACTATAAATATCTTTTTCAAAAATCATTAGTTGAATAATGATTATCCTGTGGTCTAAACTTAACAGAATTTTTTTTTCCCTGACCAAGTCTCAGTGGCTTAAACAAACCATTATGACAATTATATGGGCTTGGGGAGGTAGGTCAGTGGCAGAGTGCTTGCTTAGCATGCACAGGGCCCTGGATGCCATCCTCAGCATCACACACTTGCAGACACAGAGAGGGAGAGGGAGAGGGGAGAGGGGCAGGGGTCAAGGGACAGGAGGAAAAAGAGACAGACAGACAGACAGGCGGGCAGGCGGGCAGACAGACAGACAGACAATTATGTGATTAACTCAGTTAAAATTTCAAAATATAAGCTGGGTGTGGTGGCACACGCCTGTAATCCCAGCACTTGGGAGGCTGAGGCAGGAGGATCGGTGCAAGTTCGAGACCAGCCTGGGCTGCGAAATTGAGCTCTAGGCCAGCCTGAGCTGCATAGCGAGACCCTGTCTCAAAAAGACAAAAAAAAAAAAAAAAAATCAAAATATATTTTGATCTTAATGCTTAGATTTGCTGGGCAAGCTCTGTGCTGTTGAGCAACATTCCCAACCCTGGGTTTTTTGTTTTTTTGTGTTTTTTTTTTTTGGTGGGACTGGGGTTGGAACTCACGATCTTGCACTTGCCAGGCAGGCACTTGTGTCTCCCTGGCCCCTCTTTTTTTTTTTTTTTTTAATTTTTTTTTCTTGTTTCAGAACTTTTGCTTGTTTGTTTATTTATTTTTATGGCCGGCTCAGCCTGCCCTGGGCCGGGCTGGCGCAGCATGTGGTGCCTGGGATCAAACCGCGGTCCCTGCAGCCGCCTAAGCTTTCCTAAGCAGGCACTTTAGACCACTGAGCTATCCTGCCGGGCCCCTTTTTTGTCTTTTTTTGAGACAGAGTCTCACTATGCAGTTCAGGCTGGCCTTGAACTCACTTTTGTAGTCCAGGCTGGTCTCGAACTCACAGCGATCTTCCTGCCTCAGCCTCCCAAAGTGCTGGAATTACAGGTGTGTGCCACCACACCTAGCCTCCCTCTGGTTTATTTTTTTGAGACAAGGTCTTCTATTATTGTTCAGGCTGGGCCTTGAGTTCACTGTATAGCCCAGGTCAGCCTTGAACTTGAGGCAATCCTTCCACCCCGGCCTCCTGAGCGCTGAGATGACAAGCCCGTGCCACCGCACCCAGTCAGTCAGCAATGGCTAATGATTTAAAAATGGCTGTATACATAAAATAATTTCTATCTTCCATTTAACTTTGAAGTAGACGTCTGATTTGCAGTTGATGTTTTAGGCACATGCTGGACGGCTTTACCATTTGCTCATGTTTTTATTCCTATCTTATCTGTTCCTGTGTTCAGACATTAAAATAACATTTTCAGGGGCTGAGGAGAAAGGTCCATGGCACAAGTGCCTGCCTGGCAAGTGTGAGTTCAAACCCCAGCCCCAGGGGAAAAAAAAAAAAAAAATCAGAGTCTTCTACCTCAATTTTTGAGCCTTTTAATTTGCTGCTTCATATAAAACAGAGAAGATGGCCACTGTGGAAAGAACATTGGATACAGCTCTAATTTATTCGGAATAAATTAAAGAAATTGGTCTCTAAAAGCTATAGCAGAACACCTATGGGATTTTTTTTTTAATTCTTTTTATTTATTTATTTATTATTTTTATTCTTGTTTCAGAACCTTTGTTTATGGCCGGCTCAGCCCGCTCCGAGGGAAGGGCCGGCGCAGCATGTGGTGCCGAGGATCGAACCTCGGTCCCTGAAGCCGCCTAAGCTTTCCCAAGCAGGCGCTTTAGACCACTGAGCCATCCCGCTGGGCCCCTCAACATTATTTTTTTTAAAGAACTTTTTTATTTTACTTATTTATTTATTGTTTCAGAACCTTTGTTTGTTTATTCATTCATTTTTATGGCCGGCTCAGCCCACCCCAAAGGCAGGGCCGGCGCAGCATGTGGTGCCGAGGACCGAACCGCGGTCCCTGAAGCCGCCCAAGCTTCCCCAAGCAGGTGCTTTAGACCACTGAGCCATCCCGCCAGGCCCCCCTATGGGCTTTTGTTGCTGTTGTTTTTTTTTGTTTGTTTTGTTTTTTTAAATCGGGGCCCAGCAGGATGGCTCAGTGGTCTAAAGCGCCTGCTTGGGAAAGCTTGGGCGGCTTCAGGGACTGCGGTTCGATCCCCAGCACCAGATGCTGTGTCACCCCCACCCCTAGGGCAGGCTGAGCTGGCCATAACATAAACAAACAAATAAATAAATTAAAAAAAAATAAGCCAGGGAGGGGCTGGGGAGATAGCTCAGTAGAATAAGTGCTTGCCTGGTGAGCACAAGGGCCTGAGTTCAACCCCCAGTTCCGCAAAAAGAAAAGTTCCATTAAAAAAAATAAGCCAGGGGCTGGGGAGATGGCTCTGTGCAACAAGTGCCTGCCTGGCAAGTGTAAGGTTGTGAGTTCGAACCCCAGTACCACAAAATAAATAAGTAAAAATAAGCCAGGCATGGTGGTGCATGTCTGTAATCCCAGCACTTGGGAGATTGAGGCAGGAGGTCCAATACGAGTTCAAGACCAGCCTGGACTACAAAAGTGAGCTCAAGACCAGCCTGAACTGCATAGCGAGACCCTGTCTCAAAAAAAGAAAAAATAAAAGAGCACCACAGTCTAGTGGTCCTTTCTAAAAAAAAAAAAAAAGTCAACTCTAGTCATACATTGCCAAACACAGAAACTTCTAAAAGTAAATTTGATTCCTATGGATTTTTCAGAATTATGTAATTATTATGTAAAAAGTGAAAGCAAAAAAGATTTAAAAGCCTGAAAGTCATGATATGCAGGTATATATTTCCCTAGTGTGTCTCTGATTTTTAGTTCAAGAACATTTGTCTTTAAAGGACTATTCGCAGTGTGTCACAGAGTGACATTTAGGACAGCGGAGTGGTTAGGGAGAGCCAGCCACACACTTCCGGTTGCTGCAGGTCAGGGCTCAGCATTTTTTTCCTAAGTCACATCTTACTGAGAAATTGGAGGTTTGTTCTTGTTGCCATTGTTTCCTTTTTTGAAATGTGTGATTGCAAAATCCTACATATTTCTGACATGCAAATTCTATAAAAGGACATTTTTGAAAGAAGAGGTATTTAATCTAAGTCCAATGCTTTCTGTTAGCAGAAATGACAACCTCTGAAAGTTTAAATATTTACGACTTTAATTTGCTGTATTTGCTTTTTTAAATTTTTTATTTTATTTTATTATTTTTTCTGGTTTCACAACTTTTGTTTCTTCGTTTATTTATTTTTATGGCCGGCTCAGCCTGCCCCGAGGGCAGGGCTGGCGCAGCATGTAGTGCTGGGGATCAAACCGCGGTCCCTGAAGCCGTCCAAGCTTTCCCAAGCAGGTGCTTTAGACCACTGAGCCATCCCGCCGGGCCCCCTAATTTTCTGTATTTGAAGAGAAGAGTACAAAATCTCTCTGTGTGTCTGTGTCTCTGTCTCTCTGTCTCTCTGTGTCTCTCTGTCTCTCCCTCTCTGTCTCTGTCTCTCTGTCCATCTCTCTGTCTCTCTCTGCCTGTCAAGACAGGTTCTCCCTATATAGTTTAGGCTGACCTTCCACTCACTGTGTGGCACAGGGTGTGGCCCCAAAACCACAGCAATCCACCTCTGTGAGCCTCCCAAGTACTGCAATTACAGGTGTGTACCATCACACCCAGTTTCTTTTTTTGTTTGAGACAGGGTCTCACTATGTAGTTCAGGCTGGGCCTGGTCTCACAGTGTAGCCCAGGCTGGCCTGGAACTTGCAGTGATCCTCTTGCCTCAGCCTGTGGAGCACTGGGATTGCAGGCATGCACCACCATACCCAGCATGCATGGCTTCTTTTCCATTATCTTTTTTCTTTTCCATTATCTTACATTATTAACCCTATATAAAATATTTTCCTTTATGAACATGAAGATAATTTCAAAAGATACTCTTTTTTTCTGTAGAACAAAACAATTTTCTTAGCATTTTTTCTATCTTATTGTTGTATCTTTTTAAATCTAAGTACTTTCAAAAGAAATCTAAATCCCACATGTATCCTACAGTATCAATTTAATAACTTTAAAAAAAACTTGCTGATTTTTATTTATTTGTTTGTTTGTTTATTCATTTATGTTATGGCCAGCTCAGCCTGTCCTACGGGTGGGGCTGGCACAGCATGTGGTGCTGGGGATCTAATCTTGGTCCATGGGGTTACCTAAGCTTGCCTAAGCAGGTGCTTTGGACTGCTGAGCTATCTTGCCAGCCCACAATTTCACAACTTTTTTTTTACAAATGTGTCAGGTTCTCTTAGATAGACTTGCGCCATTTGCATGACCACCATGTAGTTCTTTTATTTGTTTGTTGGTTTGCAGAACTGGGGATTGAACTCAGCACCTTTCACTTGCCAACAGGCACACCATGTAGTTTATGTATTTTTGTACTTCTCTGAAAAGTTTCTATAAAAACTGTATCCTTGGGGCTGGGGAGAGAGCTCTGTGGCACAAGTGCCTGCCTGGCAAGTACAAGGTTATGAGTTTGAACCCTGATCCTGCCAATAACATCCTGTGTGGTAACTGGGTATGATAGTGCACAATAGTGATCCCAGCACTTTGGAGGCTGAGGCAGGAGAGGATCACAACAAAGAGTTTGAGGGCAGCTATGGCTACACAGTGAGTTTGAGATCAGCCTGAACTATATTGAGAGATCTTGTGTCAAAACTCAAAACCTATATCATACTCAGGTGAGGTGGTACACATCTGTAATCCCAGCTACTTAGGAGGCTGAGCCAAGAGGACTCTCACCTGGGCAATTTATTTTTTTTTTAAGAATTTTTTATTTTATTTATTTATTTTCTTCTTGTTTCAGAAGCTTTATTTAGGGGCTGGGGAGATAGCTCCGAGGCACAAGTGCCTGCTGGGCAAGTGCAAGGTCGTGAGTTTGAACCCTGGTCCCACAAAAAAAAAAAAAAAAAAGAAGCTTTATTTATTTATTCACTCATTTTTATGACAGGCTCAGCCCGCCCCGAGGGCAGGGCTAGCGCAGCATGTGGTGCTGGGGATCAAACCGCGGTCCCTGCAGCCACCCAAGCTTTCCTAAGCAGGTGCTTTAGACCACTGAGCCATCCCGCCTGGCCCTCACCTGGGAAATTTAGCATCAAAGTTTTAAAAATTAAAAATGGACTGGAAGGGCCAACCAAAGAACTTAGCAGATTAAAGCACCTGCAAGCAGGCAGAGGGGCCTGGCGTTTGATCTTTGCTGGCCTGGCCTCCAACGCACACTGAGACGGCAATTAAGATTGGGCGTAGTGGCGCACATTTGTAATCCCAGCTCTTAGGAGGCTATAAACTGATGGATCATTCCTAGTTCGATCTAGTAGTGAGACCCTGAACACCCTGCAGACCATTCCTTAAAATACCAAAAAAAAAAAAAAAAAGGACTAGGGATATAGCTCAGTTCAAAGGTTCTGGGTTCAATCCCCAGGTGGCAAAGGAGGCCCCAAAACCAGAAACTGTGTCGTAGTGCACTGTGGAAACAGCAGTCTGGGCTGGGGGCGTGTCCCGTGTAGTTGCATCATCATGTCCTCCCTGTCTCTTTTTCAGGTATGCTACTTAAACGATGCACGTTGCTGCTGCCCACCAAGGAAAGACTGAGGTGCACCCACAGGATACTCTCAGAAGTAAGATCACCCCTCCAGACCGTTCACAGGCATGCTTCCTAGGAAAGATGTTTTACTACTGTGGCCTGATGCTTACTTGAAATATATCTTGCATTAATAGTGTCATGGCCGGGCGTGGTGGCGCACGCCTGTAATCCCAGCACTCAGGAGGCTGAGGCAGGAGGATCGGTGAGAGTTTGAGACCAGCCTGGGCTACAAAACTGAGCTCAAGGCCAGCCTGAACTGTACAGCGAGACCCTGTCTCAAAAAGACAAAAAAAAATAGTGCCATGAATTAGACCTGAAAACTGACCAGGACCTTCTAAGTCAGAAGTTATGTGACACCATAGCAGCGCCGTACCGTCATCCTCTCTCAGCCGCACTTCAGTTAACCATAGTCAGCCACAGTCTCAAAACATTAAATATGAAGTTCCCAAAGGAAATTTATAAATTTTACATTGCGTTGTTCTATATGGTGGGATGAAATCTCTTGTTAGCTTTTTCCTTCCCACCTGGGATGAGAATCGTCCCTTTGTCCTGCATGCCACATTATATTTGCTACCACGACTAGTCAGTAGCTATCTGAATCAGTCAATCCACCATGATGGCATCACATTGCTTGTGTTCAAGTAACCCTTATTTTACTTGTAATGCTCTCCAACATGTAAAAATGATAGTGTTGGCAATTTTTTTTTTTTTTTTTTTTTTTTTGCGGGACCAGGGTTCAAACTCATGACCTTGCACTTGCCGGGCAGGCATTTGTGCCATGGAGCTATTTCCCCAGCCCCTTGTGTTGGCAATTATATATTGTCATTGTTCTATTTTTGTTCTATTTGCTGTTGTTGTTAGTCTCTCAGTATGCTTAATTTATAAACTAAACTTTATTATAGGTATCATGTGTGGAAAAAAATAGTATGTATAATGTGTTTTTACCCACATAGGAGTCCTAGAAAGTTTTGAAATGATGACTTAGATATTAAAAAAAAAAAAAAAAAAAAAAAAAA
>PVJA010036401.1:0-21120 GCA_004027025.1 Myocastor coypus
CATACAAGACAAAGAACTAATATAAAGTCAATAGAAAATGAAACTACACTTTTTAAAATTTCTAATACTATGAAAAAATATCATGTCTTACAAGTAGATCATAAGTCAAACAGTGTAAGTCATAAAACAAAAATTAAAATTAAATATTCAGAAAATTGATTAAATATTAATAAATTAAAAATTAAATTAAATATTTCAATTATAGTACATTACTCCATGTTCTTTTTTTTTTTTTTTTTTTTTTTTTTTTTTTTTTTTTTTTTTTTTTTTTTTTTTTTTTTTTTTTTTTTTTTTTTTTTTTTTTTTTTTTTTTTTTTTGGGGGGGGAACCAGGAATTGAAATCAGGGTACTTTGCTCTTTCCAGGCAGGCACTTGTGCTTCTGAGCTATCTCCCTGGCCCCTCCATGCTCTTCTTGATTTGATTATTTGTGAAGAGAAATCTGCTGTTATTCTGATGAGTTTTCCTTTAAATATAATCTGCTTCTTTTCTCTAGAGGTTTTTAGTATACTATTCTCGTGCTGAATTTCTGGGATCATGATTATTATATATCTGGGTGTGTTTTTAATTGGATTGATATTACTTGGAGATCTATATGCTTCAGTTACCTGAATGTCAGATTGTTTCCTCATATTTGGGAAGTTTTTTGCTATTACTTCTGCCCATACTCTTTGACATCATTTGTATTGACTCTTTTCTCATTGGTGCCTATTAGTGTTGCATTGTTCATCGTTGCATTATCTTATAAAAGTTGAATTATTTTTTCCTGCATTGTAGTTATTTTTAAGACATCTTTTCTTACCTTTTCAGTAGCTGCAATGGTGTCTTCAAGGTCTGAAAGTCTATTTTTACTTTCATTTAAAGACTTTTGCTAGCTTGTGGTAGAGGTTTTTATTTCCTGTATATCACTTTGAATCTGCTTCATGCATTTTGATTTCTTTCCTTTATTCCTCACTCAAATATTCCCTCATTTTTCTATTCTCCTCTATTTTTATCAATGTCTTCTTTAGAAGTAGTTAATATATCTCTCATTATAGTTATGATTTCCTTTTTTTACTTCAGAAATTATTTCTGGATAGTGAGACCTTGTCTCAAAATAACAAAAAACAAATTATTTCTGATCTGATTTCCTCTATAGCATTCTGTTTGTTTACTTCAAATGTTATTAATTCAGAGATTTAAGGTGTATGATTTCCAGTTTCTTCTATGCTGTTGTCACCTGATTTTGTTCTGGGTTGGCTCAGGACCTGAGAATGAATTTTGCTTCTTCTCTTTCCCAGTTTGTATAACACTGTCTTCTGACCTTTGGTTTAGAGTTTTGGTAGAGTTATTACCTTAGCACCAGGTCAGGATCTACTAAGTTCAAATTCATCTAGGTGAATGTGGCTTGGGTCTGGCTGCTGTGCTCCACTTTTTCCTGATGCAGTCTTTGGACGTGAGCCCATGGTGCCACTTAGGCAATATGTTCTACTCCTCAACCATTTGGGTGGGTCTAGCCTCTAGCCTGCCTGCAAGAACTTCTGCTGCAGGGTTCCACACCAGGCTTGTCTGATGGAAGAAGCTTCACACACATACCTGGCCTGGGTGCTGACTGGAATGAGAGTCTGGCAGATCCTAGCTGGTCTAATCACAGGTCAGGCCTGGGTGCTGGCTGGAATGAGACCTAAAAGATTATTAATCAGATGATACTGAATTGTTCCATTTTCAATAAAATTGTGTTTCATAAAGAAAGGTTTCACTTGAATATCAATATTTACTTCACACTTCCTAGTAATAGTTGCTCATATATCTTTAAAAAATGTAAAAGATATTTTCATACTCAGAATTTAAGGGGTCATGAACATTTAGGCAGAATTTTAAAAGATAGTTTAATATTCATAATCCTCACTGAAATATTCTCCTTACTAGTAAGTTGTACATGTTTTTCATATATAAAATTAAGCAAAGTATTATTTTTGAAAGAAATAACATCAGAATGTCCTTAGACAGTTACGTAATGAGGTGATACTAAGAGTTGCTAGAATCTATTTCTTTCCTCTTCTGGAAATATCAGAGTAAATTTTTTCAAATCTCTTCTTTCAGGTTTTCTTAAACTTGTACTGTTAATATTTGTGAGGTACTAAGTAACCTGAAAATAATTCATCATTTAGGATAGGAAAAATGCATCCTGGATGTTGCTTATAATTCTGCTTGCTGTCTTGGTTTTCAATGCTCTTGCTTTTTAGATTTCACCTCAAAACAACTAAACACTAATAAGTGTTTCATTTTATTCCAATCCTATGAATTGGAATTCTAATCATGTTGACTTTATAACATTAAATCCTAGGGCTGCTGTGGTTCGAAACTGGGCACCACATGATGTGCCAGCCCTACCCGCCAGGGCAGGCTGAGCCAGCCGTAATACAAAAATAAATAAATAAATAAATAAATAAATAAATAAATAAATAAGTAGATAACTATCCTAAATACAATTTTTTAATCCCGCTTCCAGCTCTTTCATTTCTAAAATTGTAAGTTTTGTGTTTCCCTGTATTTACCACCAGTATTTCTGGATTTTTGGCCTGCATAAATTATACCAAATCTTTCCTTGTATTTTTCTCAATATTTACCCTATGTTTGAGTTTAGTATACAGTGCTCTACAGTACTGATTCTTTTTTGTTGTCTTTTTGAGACAGGGTCTAACTATGTAGTTCAGGCTGCCCATGAGCTCACTTTTGTAGCCCAGGCTGGTCTCAAACTCATACCGATCATCCTGCCTCAGCCTCCCAAGGGCTGGAATTATAGGCATGCGCCACCACACACAGCTACTTTTGAAAACAATCCTTTGTTGTTTGTTTCTTTTTTGAAGTACAGGCAATAGAACTTGAGACCTTGCATTGTCAGGCAAACACATGCCTCTGAGCTATCTCCCAGCACTGAAAACAATCTTCCTAATACTTTCTTTGTTATTCTTTCTTTAATGTAGAATATTTGTTGTTGATGTCTCATAGCATTTAAGCAATGCAGTTGTAGTTCTTTTTTTTTTTTTCAGAGCTGCGAATTGAATTCTGGCCCTTGTGCTTGCCATGCAAGAACTCATTCTCCTGAGCAATCTCCCCAATCCTTGGTTTTAGTTTTTAATCCTTAATGCAAAGATCATCCTATTAAACACTATTAATTTACAAATGAAAACAGGTATCAAATGAATAGCCATGAATAAAAGCTGTTCTTTGCGCCACACTCACTGAGAATTTTATTCATTGTATTTATCTTATTATTTCACCTAATATGCACACAAATGCTATGAGATGTGTTCTATTTTCATTCCCATGTTACAGATAAAAAGATGCAACGTGAGTTTCCTGAAAAGAACTTTCACAGGTCATCAACAAGCAGTTGTCAAATCTGGGATTCAAATCCTACTGTGATAGTCTGTGCGTCCTGCTCCTCACGACAGGAGTGACTTCCTCTTCAGTGCTCTAAAAGTGAGTAACTGAGACAGTACGGAATACCACGTTGGCTGCACCTCAGTCCAGGTCCTTTAACCGTGAGCACTGCTCTACAGATTCAACAGGGAAATTTATGTGAAACCATGAGTGTGCTCTATGATGTTTCTCCTTTTGCTCATTATAATAATTTGTAGTTTGTTTATATTTTATAATGTCACATAATCACAGAGCTCTATGCTTAGCTACAGAAGGGTTTCGCGAGTTGACTTAATTGACATTTTGTGACAGATAGCTGTGTGTTGTGGGGCCAGTCCTGCATGTTGCAAGATGTTTAGCAACATCCCTGACTTACATTTGCCAGATGTCAACAGCATTCTGAAGTTACAAGAAATAAAAATGTATTCAAGCATTGCCAAATGTCCCTTGGACAGCAAAACCACCTACAGATGTGAACCATCTGTGGCTATTTTCATCACAAAATCATATTTTCTCCATCTTGGATGAAACTGGGCTCTATTTCTCTAAATCCTTATCTGCAGTGCTAATGCCATTTAGTAATATTTATTTTAATGTACTTGGTCGTTACAGACTCTCACTACACAAATCAGAATCAGTGATCCTCCAATTTTCAGCCTCCCCAGCACTGGGATTACACCTGTACACCCTTATGCCCAGATTCTGTGGCTGGCTCAGCCTGCCCTGGTGGCGGGACTGGTGCAGCATGTGGTGTCAGGGATCAAACAGCTGTCCTTGTGCCTGCCTAAGCTTGCTAAGCAAGCATGTTAGTCTGCTGAGCTATCTCACTGACCCTGCATTTAGTGGTATTTATTTATTTTTATTTTTATTTTTTTGCAGGACCAGGGTTCAAACTCATGATCTTATACTTGCCAGGCAGGCAACTGCACCATGGAGCTATCTCCCCAGCCCCCATTTAGTGATTTTTAAACAACAGAAAATGTAAGGCAATTTTGTGAAAAAGGTATTCTTTTCAAGACAGTATTAGAACTTGCCATGTTTTAAGCTCACCTACAATGGGATTCCACAGTATGCCACGCTATTGAGACACCCTTCCACTCTACCTAAACCTGTAGTCTTTAACAGGAAATTGGAATTGATAGATCAGATTCAGAATTTTTTGAAATAAAATATGTTTCTTAATTTTTACCCTATCCAATTGCCTTTAACTGAATTTACAGATAATTATACCTAATCTTAATATAAAAATTAATTGTCTTTTCAAAAGCATCTTCTACACATGACACCATGATAGCATTCATTACAACACTTTAAATTAATGCCCTTTCTCACAGTTTTACTCTTTTATGTTAAAATTCCATATTAATCTTAGAGTTTTTAACCTCAGCATTTTACTGGTTCTTCTTTAGAAATAGAAGAGATCTGTATCACTAGTTTTCCTTTCTCTATTTATTTCATATGTACTGTATTTTTAATTACTGCACTTTCTGATGGCATCCACTTTTTTGAGTTTTTAAAATGTTTTAGGTTATACCAAGTAATATTTTGAAAAAAACATGTGCTCTCTCGAGGTGTGTGCACCCTTCTTCTGCAGGCGTTAGTAATTTTACTAGGATAATGGTTCAGAAAAACTAACTCCTGTTCTTCAATGCCATTTGAACAGCCAGCTGTTCTTTTCTCACATCTTCTTTTCGCTTCCAAAGGTATGACCTTTAAATGGGGAAAAATATGAAAACACCACCTGGATTCCATGCCCTTTAGATTCCCCGTAATATCCGAGAACAGAGAGCGACAGAGCATAGGTTTTTGAAGCCCCAGTAAGAGTCTCATGTGTTTAAGCCCAACTGGGTAAAAGGTTAATGAGTTTTTAGTTCCCTGTCCTGGAGAGAATCTGTCTCACGTTTAGAAACACTTTGTAAAAAGGCAGCTCACTGCCTGATTAATCGAGACTCTTCCTGTTGGAGAGAAATCATCAGTTCTTATCACTTCCAAAACTGAGTGTTCTCCAAATCTGGCAAATTTTCCAATTTTTTATTTTTTGTGAAAACAATGTTATGTTTTCAGCAAAGTTGTATTTAGCCTTAGAAATATCTTTGTGTCCTATTTCAGTTTTAGTGGTTAGAGAGGAGTTACTGGTAATTCTTTTGCCTTGCAAATATTTTGACATTATTTATTTTCCTTCCATTGGTTGGGCAACTTTTTTCCATGACTTTTTCTTTAGATTATTTTCCCAGCTCTAGCTGACCCTAGTCATTGCTTGACAGCTTTCTTGCACTGTTTGCTTCAGATAGTATTCCCAATTGCAACATTGGAGAGTTTCTGAGTAAAGATCACCTGTATAGACACAAAGAACCTAGAAACAATTCTTTACATTCAGCACTTGCATATACACAGCTCTTCTTAGAGCTTTGAAGAACTACTTTTTACTCTCCTTAATTCTTTCTTTAATTTACTTATTCCACAAATATTTATAGAGTTGTTATGTGTGGCTAAAAGGAGAGAATAGCATGGAGAACAATACTGACAAGGCCCTGGCTCACATGGTGCTGGTTTGCCAGGGCTGGCACACACAGGAGAAAGTTTAATTCAAGGCACACTGTGATTTCACAGAGAAATAAGACCTATGTAGAAAATAAAGCAAGCACAATGGTGCTTTCCTGGAATCCCAGTTCTTTGGGAGGCTGAGGCAGAATGATCCCAAGTTCACATCCAGAATGCTCACATGGTCATGACCTTATCAGGAAAAGTAAGATCAAGAAACACAACAAAAGAATAAAAGAAAATAAGACACCAGGATGTGGGGTGAAAATGGCAGAGCTACTCTGCCTATGAGCGTGCCTCTTTTATGACTTGGCCAGTTCTATCTTTCTGACTCCTCCTGCAAATGGACGAGCATGTTGGAACTCCAGCAGCGCACGGGTTGTGATTCAGTGACAGCTCCATCTCCTTACAGGCAGCAAGCAGGGCAGAGAGATCTGCTGTATTTATTTCCTTACCATTGTAGAAAGATCATACTTTACAATAGGTTTAAAATTCATAATAGCCATATAGGCAAGTTCGTCCCATATTTACTTGACAAGAGGTAAATATCCCAGTCATTAAGAAAACTGATTTCATTGTCAGGAAATTTAATACTTTGTTTTCTAGCATGGCCACTTATTAGTTGTGAGTTCTGGTTGATTTCCTTATTTCGTGGAGCTTAAGTTATTTCATCTATAAAACAAGATCAGTGCAATCTCATACATTTGGAATGAAGACAAATGCAATATATAAGACTAGCTATGGACAGAGAGAAAGGGAAAAGATGAGATAGGAATGGGGAAGTTGAGGGGAAGAGAAGGAAAGGGGGTGAAGATAGGAAAGGACAAGTACTGCTGAGGGTGAGAGAAATCATGGCCTCTGTGCTCTGCTTATGGGAGGACAAGAGTATATAGTTGTCATGCAAAACAGTATGTTTTTGACGCAAAACATTAAAAATGGAGCTGCAATATGGTGAAACAAATGCCTTTTGGGGTATGTTCTTATAGGAATCGAGCACAGTGTCTCAGGAAGGCATGTGTACCTGTGAACTCACGGGTTCACAGCAGACATTCTCACCATGGCCACGCGTAGAAGCAACCCGGGTGTCTAGGGACAAATGAACCATAAACGGCACATGCTGTATGTACCCAGGCACACAGTATAATAGGGAAGAAAACTATGGCATAAGCTGTAACAGATGAAATTCGAGGAGCCCACGCTAGATGAACTAAGCCAAGCATAAAAAGAAAATGCCACAGGATTCCAATTTTATGAGGTACTGAAAAGTAATCAAGATTAAACATTTGAGAGCAGCACAGTGGTTTCCAAGGACAGGGAAATGGGAAGCTATGGCTTAATGTGCACAGGCTTTTGGCTGTAAAGGTGAAAATGTGCAGAGATCAATGGTGACGACAGCTGCACAGTAAGAGGAGCTCGGGTGGCATTGCAGAGCCATACACCTGAAAACATGTAAGAGATAAATCTTACATTTTTTTCTCTTTCACCAAATAATGGATTTTTTAAATGTCAACCATAATTTAATATACGTAATTTAGCAGTTGGCCTGTAGTAAGCATAAATATTGAGCTAAATTTTGAAGTATTAGATACTGTTTAATTTTTTAATATTGTTTTTAAGACTTCCCTTTTTCATGCTTAGTGTGTGTGTGTGTGTGTGTGTGTGTGTGTGTGTGTGTGTGTGTGTATTTCAAGGCAGGGTCCAGCTATGGACTTCAGGCTGGTCACATGCTCACTATGGACTGCATAGGCCTCCAACTCCCGCGATCTTTCTGCCTCAGCCTTCTGAGCACTGGGATTGCAGGGTCGCACCTCCATATCTGGCTACTTTTATTCATGTCCTTTAACATGCTACCTTAGCCTAGAAAAATTTTAAACAGTAATATTTACCTATGGGAGTAATATCACTTCAGTTTGGGGCCATAATCCCAGATTCATAAATTTGATTTTAGTTTTATATCATGTAGCTTAATGTCTCTTGGTTTTCTGTTTTAAAAATGTGATTAAATTGTAGATATTCCAAATGCACATTACTTTGTATTTTGATAAATAGAACTTATTTATCTTGCTAGTTTTTTGCTGGAAGTCACACCTTTTCTATAGACAATTTAATGATCTGATCCAAAGCAATTTGAAATGTAGATGACCCTTACTATGAAGCAATTAATCTTTTAGAGGCTCCTAACCTAATATTCATTTTTCTGTAAAGCAAATGCACTTTTTATTGCAAAATAGTCAACAACTTGTAGCACAGAATCATTAAGGTTATGAATTTACATGATTTTGGGTATAGTCATTTTGTGATAGTCTATGGCACCATTAATAGCATCAAATAAAGTCTAGGATTTTGTAGATGGAAACTCATTGGACAGTCGTTTTTCTTTATTGTCTTCACTTAAAATACAGGAAAGATCTGTCAAGAAAAAGTTTTAAGACTTGAGCCTATATATACCTATAATTAAAATAACGAAAGCCCAAAAGAAAGTCTCAGATAGCATGTGTGGTAAGGCAATGCAAAGTAGGTAGATTTAAAGGTTTTTTTTTTTTTTATGGTGTTGTAAGGAAAAATAAATGGTATTAAGGTAAAATATAAATTAATAATTTGGACCTATGATCTATTTAAGTACTTTCCCTAAAAATAGAAATATAGACCAAGAAGGGTTTCACCATCTTTCTGCTTAACACTCGCCTAATAAAATGGAAATGTTGGGACCGGTGAGATGGCTCAGCAGTCTAAAGCACTTGCTTAGGCAAACTTAGGCAACTGCAGGGACTGCAGTTCGATCCCCGGCACCACATGCTGTGCCAATCCCATGCCCAGGGCAGGCTGAGCTGGCCATAATAAAATAAATAAATAAATAAAATGGAAATGTCTGCTGATTTTTTTGTGCATTCAAATAAACTAATCATTTATTCTTTAAACAAGTTGTTATATATCTTCACAGGAGAAAAGGTAGAGATTTCCTTTGCACATTTGAGTTGAGAGAACACTGAGCTTTAAAATCCAAGGAAAATTTAATTTTTAAAAAGATGCATATATTAGTTAAGTGTTAAGTCAAACAGGAAGGAGGGCAGAACTTGAAGACTAGCTCAGGCTAGCACTGAAACTTGTTTTAAAATGCATAACACAGTCTATGTTTTTATATTCTGCTGCCAATGAGAATATCAACAGCTGTTAGTGAAAAAAAAAATGTTTTCTTCTGAAAAAATCATTTCGAGTGAAAATAAATATAAATTGAACTCACCAGACTTGTCATGCACTGTTTTATGAGTGATGTAGTCAGAATCCCAGGAATAAACTTATACTTTTAAACGAAGGACACTAAAGCTACTGTGAAACATGAGCAAAGTCAAACTTTCCTAATAACAGCAACATCAGAAGAGAGAATCCAAAGCGCGAGTCAACAACTTCCCTCTCTGATGCTGTGGGTCATGGAGAAAGGGGGGTTCTGGGGGAGAAGAAGGAAGGAAATATGCTTAGCCATTTCTTATTTGTCAGCTACAATATTTCCTGCTGATCCAGCTGGCTGTCATGAATGACTAATGAGAAGAAAATGAAGATTGAATTGCAGGAAAATTTTTAAGTTGTTTGTCTCACTTTTCATGAGACTGTACTATTGGATCTTGAAATAGAGGAGAAATAACACTGAGCCCCCCTTTAGCTTCACAGGGTTTGTTTACTTCACAAAGAAATAGCACTAGTACCCCTCTAATACAAGATAGACAATAAACTCCATGTGGTACACCGAGTCTATTTCAAGGATCAGCCATGAACTTTACTGGATAATCCATTCTGTTTGGTAAAATTAAATTATTTTGACATATTTATTTATTTATTTATTTATTTATTTTGTCTTTTTGAGACAGGGTCTCATTATACAGTTCAGGCTGGCCTTGAACTCACTTTTGTAGCCCAGGCTGGTCTCGAGTTCACATTGATCTTCCTGCCTCAGCCTCCCAAGCGCTGGGATTACAGGCATGTGCCATGGTGCCTGGCTGCTATTTTGATAAAGTTTTTTTGTTTACAACATATGTTCTGAAATCAATGAATACTTTGGCTCTAAAAATAGTTACAGCAGCAGGGCATGGTGGTATACAGCTGTAGTTCCAGCACTCGGGAGGCTGAGGCAGGAGGATTGTTATGAGTCTGAGAGGAGCCTGGGCTATAAAGTGAGCTCAGGGCTCAGTCTGAACTGCATAGCAAGACCCTGTCCCAAAAAGACCAATAGTAGTAGTAGAGGTAATAATAATTAATAATAATAAAGTTACATATAACATTCTTCTTCTGGCTTAAGTGGGATGGGATGTGACTCATACATTTCTTGCCATTTTATTTTTGGGAGGAATTATTAGATGTAAGAATGTCATTGAAAGTGAAACCTGAGAAGTTCTGAAGAGAAGTATTCAGAACTTCCAGTTTAAAAATGGCATAGTTTTTCTCTAACTGTTGCATTCCAGGAAACGGCTAATGTGTCATACTGCAAAGGAGCAGACTCACTAAATTGACTCCATATTTTAATAACTACTTTCAGGCACTATGATTTACCAGAGATTTTGCTGTACCTGCAGGTTCACAGTTTTATTGAAGCTTGGAAGAAGATCTGAGACTCCTGTATTCGAGACAAAGGACAGCCTTGCGCAGGACCCTAACAGGAGCTGCGAGTTATTGTGAGAGCTTCCTGGCCCTCAGTTCCCATGGGACAACCTGGTGAGCACCAAGCAAGCGACGCCAGCGTATCAGCAGGTGCAGTTAGATCTCGTGAAGAGCCTTGGATGGGATGCTGAGACAACAGGGAGAGAGCGTTGCAAATGCCATTTGAGCTAAAGTTCTTCAGCTGTGGCATCCAGACAAGCAGCCTCAGGGCCCCTGGGAGCTTGTTAGATGTTTGAATGCTCCAGCCTCCACTCAGCCTCACAAGGTCAGAATTTCTGGTGCAAGAACATAGCAATCTGTGTTTTAAAAAGTCCCCAGGTGATTTTCTTATGTACTGGAGATTGAGAATCATTAAATTAAAAAAAATTAAAATCACATGAAACGTGAGTCTGTTATGGTTTTATGAGGTACTACTGTTGGAAAATTGCCATATTTTAAGATTATGTGTATATGTATGTAACAAATATATAATTTATATATATATATATATATATATATATATATATTGATGTATGCATTATCTTCAAAGTTTTGAGCTTTCATTAATTAAAAAATAATAGTTTATATGCTAAGCAGAAAGCAGTGAACCAAAACACTGTTTATGAAATGCCATATTATTCATATTCAAAATTTCTCATGTTGCATCAAAGAATTTTAACTTAGGGGCAATAAAATTGAAAATTGTTTCTTTTCATTCTTATCTGCATAGTGGAATCACTTGGTAAGACTTTCAAAGAAGCATCTATTATTATATTTTACCTTAGCCAGTTACCTCAGAAATGCTGGGAACTGTGTTTCTGTCATCCAGGTACCTGCTGCAAAGAATGAAGTATCACTGAAAATGAGTATATTCTTTAAAAACCATGCATAACGTAACTGCTGGATTTCATTATTCATATTCTCTGCCATGAGATTTTAGGCACCATACAATCATGCTGCTAATATTGGTGCTAAGGTTACCATGTCCTGAATTTATTTTTTCAAATAAAATTCAAATATCCCATATGATGCTAAGCACTGCAGGAAATCAAAGAAAATATTTCTTCTTTCTCACATCAAACTAAACATACAGTACGTTCAAATATCTTTAGGATCTTTAAACATAAAGTCAGGATGCATCATTTTTCCAAAGAGTTTGGTGGTTGAGGAGCTTCTATGACCCTTTCCTAAAGTTCCTTCTACTTACATGGTCAAAATAAAAAGGAAAGGCAAGAGAGAGTTAATATTTTGATTAAATGGAATTCATAGCAAAAGGAAAAAAGAAAAGTCATAATTTTAGGCACTGAAATTGGCTTTAGAATATCTGGGAAATAATTTTTTAGCAATATCTTACAAAAGTCTTTCTGCTTTCTTTTGTTTCATTTTGTTTTTGTTGTTTGAAAGATCACCTCATTTAGGAGTTCAGGCTGGCCTTCAATTCACTTTGTCATCCAGGCTGGCCTGGAACTTGCAGTGGTCCTCCTGACTCAGCCTCACTTATTGGTGTGTGCCACTCTGCCTGGCTATAGAAGGTTTGAATAGATTTCTTGCACATGTAGTGATAAACTCACGTTTCTGGAGAAAAGCACATGTTGATTTTATTTTTAGGTCTATCCTCATTGTTTAGATTTAGCCACTTAAATGTGTTTAACAGTCTGAAACATTCACTGACACAAACATTTGTGGTCACATGAATACATAACTACCATTCTGTTGAGAGGCATGGGACATTGTGTGACATAGGCAGTAACTTTTCACTTTTATTTATCTGTTCATTTATTATTTGGTTAATTTCAACACATGGACCTGAGGAAAACGGATGGTTAGTGTGTCGATGGTTACTAGAAAGTATTTAGTATGAAAAAGTGTTCTCGGCTCTGCAAAAGTTACCAATTTTATACCTCTTAGGTGGTTCTTAATTTTAGAAGAGCTGATACTAGATGATTATCCTTCTGCTTTATAGCAGCAATGAACTCTAAGCAAGTTTGGTGGTATAGAATTTGTTTCTTAAAAAGTCCTATATTTTAAAAGTATCTCAGATATCACTCAAGACCTCACTTCATAGTGGCAAGTCGCCATTAAGGTAAATCATGATGGAACCCAATTTTTCCTTCAGAAACCCATTTTTGCCTACTTGGCAACACAATCAGGCTGTTCTTTGTCTGGGATATATTATATTTACATATTGGTACTCATATATGCATTAAAACAGCCCAAGATAGGCTTGGTAGACCAATGATAGTCCTATTTAGGGTGCTATCTAATATTGTCTAAGAAATATATGCAAATGCCTAATTATAATATTTGCAAATAAATTTAATAGAGTGAGGTTGACAGGCTATCTCACTTTTCCTGACTTATTCCAAACACAAAGTAACCTAACAATTGTTTTAAATAGAACATGTATTAGAATACTGATGAGAGTCTATGAATAGGTTAATCAATCTAAGATGCTATTACTTACAAAACCATTTATTTTAATAGAGTTGAACCTTGTCTATGACATACACAAGTGCAAGGCTTTTCTCTGCATACCTAGAAAAATGAAGAAGTAATTGTCATTGAACTCAGGAAAAATAACTTCTAAGCACTCTACAGAAAATTAAAATAATTCTGGGGTCCAGGGAGATAGCTCCATGCCACAAGTACCTGCCTGGCAAGTGCAATGTCACGAGTTTGAACTCTGGTCCCACAAAAAAGCAAAATAATTCTGAATCACTTATTTCAGTAGAAATGAAAACAGTTAACCTTTATAATGGTTCAAATTTTTATATAATTCAAAGGTATTTGGGATAAAGGTTTTGGAAGTTGTGTTCCAAATATAATACCTTTTATTATTGTGAATAATAATGAAAATTTGAAGTTTTCAATATTTAAAACTATTTACTATTTCAAAAGGAATTTTCTCTTTTTGTTTGTATTTTAAGGAAGGCTCTACAGTGTGTTCAAGGTCTCACTACTAGATCGAAGTTGTAGTGATCCACCTGTTTTCAGCCTCCCAAGAGCTGGGGTTACAGGCACATGCCACCATGCCCGGTCTCAATTGCCATCTCACTGTGCCACAGGGCTGGGGCTGGTACGAGAGGCCTGGGGGTGAAACTCCCCGGCTCTTGTGTCTGCTTGCAGGTGCTTTAATCCACTGAGCTATTAAAAATGACAACATTGGAGAAAATGAATTGTTCTTAGTAAAAAAAAAATAAGAAATGAATATATGGTTCTATACAAAAATTCATAATGCCCCAATCTAATAAAAATTACTGTTTTCAAATCTACAAATATTAAGGTACATATACATTTATATGTATATACTCATAAAGATATGTAAGTTTGAATACTAGCATATTTTTTTTACCATGATTGAATAATAACATTTGAGACATTAAGACTAAATGGAGAAAAATGAAAAAAAATCCATTAGACAAAAAAAAAAAAATGTCACATATTAGAAGCAGGAAATATAGTTTTAAATGAAGATTTAAAAATGCCAAGATTTAAATTAAAGCTGAATAAAATTACATTAAAATTATGTCAATGATATTTGTGTATTTTAAATATATAGAGAGGCGATAACACATTATTCCAAATGTGGCACCATGGCGTGATGAGAATTTTAACTTGAAGGAATTTTGAAACACAGCAGAAGTAGAAGGTCACTTTGATGTGGCTCTGACTCATCTTTTCTGAAGTGGATCATACGACAATCACGCAAGTCATGTCTTCCTAGTCCTCCACGATTGCTATCCCGGAGGTCCCAGGGACCCATATAGAAATCTGAACAAAGAGGTCTTCCAAACTCCTATCCTTCAGTGCCATAGCATCATGTCATTTGTCTCATTAAATTTTCTATGACCCTAATTCTTCATTAAATATGGTATAAAACTCTTGGATTCAATTATGTACATGTTGCTTTGGGTCTTCATTTCTTGAGAAGGCTATTTTGGCATGTAAAACTTGTATTAAATAAATTTACATGATTTGCTTTGGGTAATCTATGTTTTGCTGAAGGATCCTCACATATTGAAATAGGATGGGTACAGGGATCCTGTTCTTTCTTGTGCACTATATGATGATCTCTCTGTCTAGTTACAGAAAGTGCATATCAACATGATGGTGGGTGGGAGCAATTCAAGCTACACTATTCTAAGGCTTTGGAGAACCTGAGAAACGGTAAAAGTACAATTTTAGTTTTTAATGTTTTTACACATTTTGTGTCACCTCGGATTTGCATTAAAATGAATTTAAGCTACTATCTCAGTAAGAAGATAATAAAATGGAAAGAATAAACAACAGCTCATCTGAAAAGTCAAACAGTAAACAACAGAGCAAATATTTGGAGCAATCTAGTAAATACGTAGTTAAATTTAAATATACAAGTATATTAAATGAAAGTAAAAATGAGCAATCTGATTTAAAATATAAAGATTATATTTAATTATAAATATAATAAATATAAAAACAAACCCCTTGTATGCTGCTGAAAAGAAAAAATCTTACATATTTTAGAAACATGAAGATTAAAAATAAATGAAAAATATATTCAGAGCCAATACAAGCCATAGCATAACTGGTTAAGCTCTAGTAATAGTAAATAAAGAAGTCATCAAGGAGGAAAATAATTCTAGAGATAAAAAAGAAATTTTATGACAAAACAGCCAATAAAACAAGATTACTTTGAAATTTCCAATCTATCTAAAGCTCTTATCACAACAGAAAACACAAAGAGCACAAGCAAAGATACAGAAGAGAAGGCAACAGTTCCTTTCTTCAAGAGCCTCACAGAACTATAGGGGAGCTTTTGGAGCATGGACTTCATATGGGGTGGGACAGGGGCCTGAGGACAGAAAGGAGGGGCGAGGAAAGGGAGGCACAAAGCATCAAGATGTGATCGTCACAGTTACGTACCAATTCCCCAAGATGAATGTATTAATCATGTATCACAAATGTGTCCAAGTGAAAATAAAGATGAATAAAAGATACAAAAGAGCGGGGCAAAGGCTGGGGAGATAGCTTGGCAGTCTAAGTGCCTGCCTGGCAAGAGCAAAAACCCAGGTTGGATCCCTGGTATAGCATGCCATGCTGGCCCTGCACTATGCTGGTCCTAAAACCGGGTGTGGTGTTGCACGCCTGTAATCCCAACACTGGGGAGGCTGAGACAGGAAGATCACTATGAGCCTGAGATGTATAGTGAGGACATTTCTTTAGAGTGCTCTAAGAATCATGTGTGTTTGTGATTAACGTAATTTTAAAATTATAGTTATTTGAAAAATTGATAGATTAAACATGGTCTGATTCCCAGGTTGTGCACACTAGTATCCAGATTAAATGTTCATGATATATAGAAATTGATAAAAATAAGAAATATTATTCTAAAATAATAGTTAAATCACTAATAATTTTGACCACATAAATAAATCTATTCCGCTTTAACAGATACCTTAGCAACTGTCAACCAAAGAATGAAAGTCCATCAAAGCAGAATAAATAAAGTTATGGTTTTCACAAGCAGGCGAGCACATGAAGCTCTTCACAATATAAAAACTGACATACTTTATTAACTTTAAAACATGACTTTTTCTTTTTTAATGTATCTAGTGTAGAGTTTCACTATGCAGCTCAGACTCATGGTGATCCTCTTGTTTTCAGCCTCCTCAGTGCTGGGTTTACAGGTGTGCACCACTATGCCTGGACTCTGTGCTCAGCTCAGCCAGCTCTGGCAGTGGGGCTGGAACAACATGTGGTGCCAGGGATCTAACTGTGGCCCCTATGCTTGCCAAAGCTTGCTTATGCAGGCACTTTAGTTTGCTGAGCTGTCTCAACAGCTGCAAAACACGACTATTTTCAAAGAGAAGTTCCAGCATAGATTTTATTTTTAAGAACCACATTTCATTATCTATTTGCTTTGAAGCATAGAACACATTTTTAAACAAAAATACTATATAAAAATATAAGATATTTATGAGCAAAGTCTTGTTGAAGTTTGACCATTGTTAGGTCAGGTACACGGCAGTAGCCACCCTTCTGTCCAAGTTTATCATTAGATCGCTGAATGCTTAGTGGATACAATTACAAAATAGATGAAACATCTGATAAGGGAAACGGTGGAGAGATATTCTTTAAAATTAATTAGGTAATAGTTTATATTAGGTGATCTATTATGTAGCCACTGTTTTTATTTTCATTATAAAATAAATATTATTTATCAATTTTAATTTTAGTGAGAAAGAAATAGCAATTAGACAGTTTTAAAACAGGTTATTAGGATAGTTACAATAATTGGTACATTGAATATTGTTGTCTTCATAGTATTCAGAGTAGAAGATGAAGATATGGTATGTTGTCTAAACACTATTAATACAAATCTTTCTTCTCATTAAACTAAGAAAATAGCTATATATATATATGTATATATATATATACATATATATACATATATATCCTATTTTTTTACTATACAATTATCCTTCATTTGTATCTCCTTTTTTATTGTTTTGTCAGAGACATTCAAATATTGTAGGCATGTGAATTCAGCATAATAACCCAATATAGTCAAACAGTTCCTAATAGTAGTTTGTTTTCTGCAGAACTTGCCATGTCAGAAGTTATTGGTTTGAGCCTTTTACAGCTCAGCATATTTATCTGACTTTACTTTTTTTTTAAAATTTTATTTATTTATTTATTTATTGTTTCAGAACCTTTGTTTGTTTATTCACTCATTTTTATGGCCAGCTCAGCCCGCACCCCCGAGGGCAGGGCTGGCACAGCATGTGGTACCGGGGATCGAACCGCGGTCCCTGAAGCCATCCAAGCTTTCTCAAGCAGGCATTATAGACCACTGAGCCATTCCGCCGGGCCCCTGACTTTACTTTTTATATTTCATGGTTCTACTTTTCTGCTGCATGGTTAAGACCAAAATAAAGCAAGACTTACATAATAAAAAATGTAACTTTTGTATCTGACAAGGTCAGTCAAATCTCCTCAGTATTTTCCCTGAAATGATGTACAACTGTTCGTAGAACTTTTGTCAGTGTCTGCCATCTGAATGAGTCATGGCCATTGCTTGACCAATTTACTGTCTGTGAAAGCCTAAGCAAATGTTTTGTCTCTTGGTGACTCTCCTTAGACACACTATATATCTTCTATCCCTTTCCCCTGTGGCCCCATAATCTCCTTGAGCAAAAAATTTACACTACAGGTTCACTTATGTCCTGAGTCCTCACTGACCTTGAAGGGTAGAGCCAAAGTATTGACTATCCTTGTAGCCCTTCTTTTTCTCTAATTTTTGGTCTGCAAAGTTAAACATCTTCTGTTAAACATCCAAAAGAGAAGCTTAATGATATTATTACCCTATGACATAGGCAGTTGAGCTTGACATCATTATCAGGATAGATATTCTTAATAAATTTTTAATGTAAAAATGTTTCTAAAGTCACTACATAGACTACAATTAACAAAGGTAAAACATAATACAAATTTTGTACAACCTTGACATACTTCCTTTAGTGTGTTGTATATTTGTATGAAAATTTGCAGATGTCAATAAGTAGCTAGAGACAAGTATATTGTCAAAGAAAAGACAAAGTAGTCAAGAGTCAGAGGAGCCAAATGACAATATCAAAATCAACTAGTTAGTTTTAAAGGTGATATTTCATTTGATATTATTCTTAAATTGTGCCTGCACTCTAAAATATACTTTTATGATAGATAATAAATTATAATGGCTAATTTACATCAACAATCAAGATAATCTTTAAATTTTAAATTCACTAAGTATACATTTGAAGAATATACTATGCAAAATTCATATTTTTTTTTTGGTCTACCGGACCATTGACCTCATGTTTGCAAAATTATTTATTGGTTATTTCCATGATAGGCTGGAAAAGATTTTGCAACTAGACAATAATCTGTTTCTTTAATAAGTTTCAGCATAGTTAAGTGTATAGGCTATTTTTTCTCTTCTTTTTTGCCAATAGTTCTCAATCTATATGTCCTTTAGAACAAAATGCTTTTATGTTCTATTTTTTTAGCAATGTATGAAGCAAAAATTAACAAATTTTAAAGAGTCCAGGAGCGACATTATCATTCTATAAATACAACTGTCTGTTTTTTCTGATTAAATGGAAATCCTATGTTTGGTTTTGTCATTTTTCAAATATATATCTATATATAGATATATATAGATATAGATATATATGAAACAAATTCAACACACTTTGTGAGTATTGACTATCTGGGGATTGATATATACATATATATATATATATATATATATATATATATATATATATGAGTCTCTATTTAAAACATTTTCTAAAAAGCTTTGATAATTATTTCTGCAACAATAATCTTTGTTATTTTATCCAAGTTAAGATTTAAACTAAAGAAAAATTAGGCAAATATAACATTTTAAAATAAAGTATTAAAAATAAAATAATTTTATTTTAAAATATTTATGTATTGTGCATGTAAAATACACTATTCTTTCATTATTAACTGATATCAGCCAATGACATTATCTTGACATTAAAACATTTAGTGCAGAACATAATTCAGGTTGATTGTAGCTTTTTTTTTTTTTCCTGGCTCTCCCAACTAAACATCTGTTAAAATTAGGGAGATTTGGGAATTAAATGCATACACCAGTTCTTAATAGTGCTCTAAAAATAAAATTGATTTTTAGAATACATAAATATGTTTAATTAGGCCTTTGAATTTTTAGTGCTAGAACTGCTGATCTTCTGACCCATCAGTTTATACTTCTTTTAAAGGAGGTCAAAATTCATCACATAATTATTTATATTCTGGTACTGTACAAGCATTTGGAAAACAAGAATATTGACTTTTATTTCTCCTTCTCCAGGTAAGAATAGATTATATTACTTCAGAAATGCATTATATTTCTGTTATTCAGGATACATCATTCACCTTTAAACTCTACTAAGGAGGGGCTAGGGAGATAGTTCTGTGGCACAAGTGCCTGCCTGGCAAGTGCAAGGTCCTGCCCCCCTCACTCAAAAAAGAAAAAAAAAAAAACTCAACTAAGGAAAGTAATATGATCGTTCTCTTTCTAACCATAAAATACTTCTGCTGAGCATCAGAGGGAGAGAAATCCTTTCCCCATAGTTCCATTTCTATTTCCTAATTGCTGTCTTTACTGTTACAGTAGCCATTCCACAAAGCCAGTCATGGAAGCAAAATGAGGTGGATTGTTTCAAACTATATCTTACACGTAGCAGTTGCATTTACATCAGTTGCAGTTACTAGGGAATTAATGGAGAGTTCATGCGTTCTGTGTCAGATTTGCCTCAAAAGTGCCTAGCACCGGGGGCTTATCTTCCATATAAATGCAGTACACAAAGCCTAGAGTGGATTCAGCATAAAAGTGGACTATTACCTCCAACTAGAAAAGGATTTTTTAAAAGTATTTTGCTATCTGCTGATAAAGGAATTCTTAGACTTTAAATCTTGCATTATTTATGTACTACGCAGCCCTTGAAGAAAATGATCTGGCATAGTATTAAGGATGAGATAATAAATTCTTTAGCTTTAAGGTAACAAAATAAATAGGCAATGACCTTTAGCTAAAAATCTCTTGTGAGAAAGGTCAATAACTACCAGCGAAAATAAAGGCAAGTTTTTTTATTTTTTTAAAGGCAAGTTTTTAGGTCTATTTCTGAATAGAAATCTAACTTTTGAAAAGGTTTTATTTTGTATTTTGTCAAATATAAAATGGATCTTAAATATAATTGTGGGTAAAAACTTTAGTCATGCATTCTCTCCTGATGAAATATAAGAATTAAGATGCCAAGGTGGGCATATGATGTAAATATTGGAAGCACAACCCCGTTAATACCCAGATGCTTCCATGTTTGTGTTTTATATCAATTAACTATTGACTGCAGAACTTTCCACCAACACATACTGTTTCAGTAATGTGGTGTATTATATACAACATTAAAATACAAAAGGAGCTGAGCATGGTGGCGCATGCCTGTAATCCTAGCACTTGGGAGGCTGAGGCAGGAGGATTGGTGCGAGTTCCAGGACCACCTGGGCTACAAAAGTGAGCTCAAGGCCAGCCTGAGCTGTATAGCGAGACCCTGTCTCAAAAAGACCAAAAAAAAAAAAAAAAAAAAAAAAAAAAAAAAAAAAAAAAAAAAAAAAAAAAAAAAAAAAAAAAAAAAAAAAAGAAAGAAAGAAAGAAAAGGAAAGTGAAAAAGTATAACAAACTAGGAGGTATTAAAAACACAATCTCAAGCATCATTTAAAACTACACCCTGTGCTCTATATAACTACTACAAGGACAATAATATGCATTGTATCAATTATTGAGAATGTACTACTAACGAGTTTTGAAACTGTCAGGACCTTGCATTTGCACTTGCCAGGCAGGCACTTGTGCCCCTGAGCTATCTCCTCAGTACCCTCTGGAATAGTTGTTTCATACAGTCTATTTCTTTTTCATTCAAGGTTTCCATCATTTTTCTGTTTTTTTTTTTTTTTTAATCAGTGTCTTCTTTAGAAACACTTAGTAATTCTTTAATTAT
>PVJA010036402.1:0-21114 GCA_004027025.1 Myocastor coypus
GAAGAAGAAGAAGAAGAAGAAGAAGAAGAAGAAGAAGAAGAAGAAGAAGAAGAAAGAAAAAGAAAAAGAAGAACTCTGTTTAAGATAAAAATATTCAAATAAAACATTAACTACCAATGAGGTTATTAGGCAGTCTCAATTTAAGTATAAGTAGTACTGTCTCTTTCTGTGTGAATACTAACTTGCTTTAAAAGCTTAACTTAAAGCTAGATGTATTAGTTTTTCTTATTTTGAAGGGTTAATTAAGCCTGCACTTTGTGGTTCATATTGATAATATGAATAATTATTATTCCACCAATTTGTCTGTGAACCCTAGTTTTAAAATTTCTTAACGCAAATGCACACATAAGGTCACAAAATGGGAATGTAGTACCTCCATCAAAATTTTTGGCTAGTTCTTGGAAAGAGGTGAAACTTTGAAGGAAAATAAAGAGGAGGAGGAAACAGTTTCTGAAAGTGTATCTGAAAGCAAAGAGAAGCCAGAAATGAATCCAACAGGAGATGCCGCTTGTTTAAAAAAGCTTGAAGCAGAAGAGAAGCAGTGATTTAAGGGATGTAGCTGGGCAGAATAAGAGACAAAGTCAAGTGAAATTTAAAACAAAGGGAGAGAGAACCAACATTTGTTTTTGTGTATGTGCTAAACCAATTCCAAACAACAAACTGTAAAACAATGTCACTGTGTGGCTATAGCCTGCCTACTTATGCTATTATGTAAATAAAATATTTATACTTTTTCCCATTTAAAATAGTATTTGTTTATATCACCTCTTTGTTTTGTTTTGTCAGAGATGGGTGTTACATTACAGTTAGAGAAGCTGTATTTGGAGAAGTCTCTCAAGGACTTTTTCACACTTGATGCCAGTCCAAATATTGTCGATACTCGAATTCAGCAAAATAATCCAATATAGGCCAATAGTCTGTAATACTAGTGAGTTACTAGCACAGCTGGAAATTGCCTGAAGTCAGTGACTTGAGCCTTTTACAGCTCAGCAAATTAACATAACTTTCTTTTTAGACCTCATGGTTACACTTTTCTACATCTTGTCCTCTGAATACTACAAAGACAACAATATGCAATGTATTCATTATTGTAACTATCCTACTAAACTGTTTTTAAACTGTTTCATTACTATTTTATTTTTTTCTCATTAAAATGAATATAAAAAATTGAAAAAATAACAAAATAGTGTGTGTCCTCTGAATGGCCTGACCATGAGATGTGATGAAAAAGAAGACAGGAGGGATGAGGAACACATAGAAGGTAAAAGAAAAGAAAAATCAGGTGTATAAAAATATGCATTAAATGCATGCATGTAGCTTGTAGAATTATTATCAGTCACACAGAGCTATCAGTTAAGTCAGGAAATTGAGCCCAGTTGCTTCCCAGAAGTCCTCTCTATGTCTTTCCTCAGCTCCACTGCACTCTGATCCTTGAGCTCAGGAGCTATGTTAGATTCTTTTTGTTTGTTTGTGTGTGGGTTTTTTGTTTTGTTTTTATTCATTTTAATCAGAAAAAAGAAAATAACGAAACAGTTTCAAAACAGATTAGTAGGACAGTTACAATAATTAATACGTTGCATATTGCTGTCTTCATAGTTGTTATTCAGAGGACAAGATGTAGACATGATATCTTGTCAAAATAATATTAGCGCAAACCTTTCTTCTCATTGAACTAAAAAAAGTAGCTGTATATCTATCCTGTCTTATATATACATATTTTTCATTTATATCCTTTTTTTTTTTGGTCAGAGATAAGTGTTCCATTGCAGTTAGAGAAACTGTATTTTGAGAAGTCTTTAAAAGACCTTTTTGAGCCAGCCAAACAGCTCGTTGGATTAAAGCACCTGTACACAGGCACAGAGGCCAGGGGTTCAATCCTCCCCTAAAATACAAAAAATAAAAAGACCTTTTCATAATTGATGTCAGCCCAAATATTGTAGGTACTTGAATTGAGCAAAATAACCCAATGTAGTCCAATAGTCTGTAATAGTACTGTGTTATCAGCACAACTGGCAATTGTTAGAAGTTGTTGACTTGAGCCTTTTATAGCTCAGCATATTAATATAGCTTTACATTTTATACCTTGTGGTTATACTTTTATGCTGGTTAAAACCAAGTTAAAGCAATACCTGTACAGCTAAAATTGTAAATTGTAAATTTACAAGGTCATTCAAATCCCCTCCCAATTTATGCTGGAACTATATACAGTGCCTTGTGGATCTTTTGTCAGTGTCAGCTATCTGGATAAGCCACAGCCTTGCTGTGAAAGCCTGAATGTTTTCTCTCTAGGTGACTCTCCTTAGGCACACTATACATTGTTGATCACTTTCCTCTGTGATCCCATAGTCTCCCTGATTAGAAAATTTGGGATATCACTGAGTTACACGAGGTCACAGCAGAGGTTCTCTTACATCCTGAGTCCTCATTGACCTTGAGGGCTATGGCCAAAATATTGGCTGTTTAGCCCATCTATCTCTTTAATGTTTGATCTGTAAACTTTAGTTGTTAAAAATCCAGAAGAGAAGCTTAATGTTATTATTATCCTTAACAGGGGAAGTTAAGCTTAACATCACTATCTGTCTGAATACCTTAGACATATAATGGATCTACTATTTTCCAGCAACAATAGATATTCTGAAATTTATATCCCTTAAGGTTTATTGAAAATGTTAATGTTTAATTATTTGACCAATGTTACATACCTTTATCTACTAATCTAAACAGATTTGATGATGAAAATATGTAATACAACCATTATTAAATTTTTGTTCTTATCCGGAAATTCTATACTATGTATACTCTTCCTTGTTACTGTTTTTCTATCTTTGTTTCTGCTATTTTTACTCTTTAAAGTAAAATTTAAATAAACATTTAAATCCCTATGGAAAGTTAAAATATAATTATATATTTTATAAAGGCTTTATAATTTTGTCTTATATTTATGTTTTTAATGAACCCTATCAAAAATATGTTTGCATTCAAATTGTGTATTCAGCTTCTTTTTTCTCTTTACTCAGTTTACCCAGTACCACTTACTCCTTGGAGCAAATATCCATTCATATATGGATCTGTCCCCAGGCCCTGAATTTATCTTACTTTGCTCTAAAAAATGTTTATTTGCTTTAAAAGTTTATTCATTCAAGTTATTTCACCTCCTCCTTTTAAAGATGTTATTACATTTGAACCATTCCTATATTTAATAATGTTTTAATCTCCACAGTAAGCTGATGTGGGTGTTTTGATTACTATGCCCTTCACAGATAGCTCACAGGCTAAGGAGCTTGCCTGAGGTCACCTGGATAGCTGATGACAGTTAAGATTCTAAGGACTGCCCTTCATTGTTTTTCTCTGAAATCCAAACACCTCTTATAGTGAGGCCCAGCCATCCTGTCTCTAGTCATTTGGGTCACAACCTGTAGTCAAAACTTCCTGGACCAGTCTGCCCTTCTAAACACATAGCTGACTCTTTATCTCTGTCTGTCTGGCGACATGTCTGCAGATTGAATTCTAAATCTTTGTCTCTTAGAAGAATCAAATATCATCCAGCTGCCCAGGCAGCCAAGAGTCGGGCTCTCAGCCATGTGCTCCTGCCAAGGGTTCTCAGCTACCTCTGGGGTTTTCCCAAAAGGGTTTGACACTTGATACTTGAATAAATAAATTCTCCAATCTAATTTTCAACCTGTGGCTCCTTCCTGAGCCCACAGGTAGTTCACTGTAGACCTTTTCCTTTGTGTGAAAAGAATGTTCCATCTTCAGCCCAGAGTGATCCTTGTCAAGAGTGTTGGTCTATGGAAATGAGAGCTGACTGGGTTAGATACGGGTCTTTGTATTGACGTACACTGCTTGGACTGCTGATCATGGCTATGTTTTTCAAATGGGGGTAATTATACAAGTTCTATTTCTGAGCTGTTTATTTTTTAAAAAACACACATATTAGGGGCAAATACCATTCACACTGTTCTTCGCCAGATTCTTGATCATGAAATATTCTCAGAATGTTGGCAATCATTTCTGGGTAACCCCACTTACATAATAATGCTCAAAGCTGCCAGACACGTTGGTATGAAGTACTTAAGTAAGGTCAATAAACAGTGTGGAAATTCATTGCCTTTCTACTGACTTTGAATATGGAGAATTCAGGTAGCTTTTCCAGTTACAAAAACACACATGGGAGCATGGACCTTGCTATCTTAGTTCAAACACATGACCTGACCACATGTTGACATAGACCCCTGAGGCTGAAGGAGGAAAGGAAACACCATATGGCCTTGCTGTTTAAATGTTTTACACATATTTGTTCCAAGGTTCTTATTTTGAAATATGGTTGCTAAAGGTTAGTAGCATGCTAGGTGAAGTAGCTCAAGTCTCATTACTGCCTGAGTGCCACAACTGGTGGTCTCAGCCATGTATGTGTAGGCATAATCATGACTTGTCAATAACAGGATGACCAGCTCTGAGCACAGGTGGTATGGTGCTTGGAAATGTGGTAGACAGCATGAGGCTTCAGCTTGGGTGTGCGATGATTATTCTTTCCTTTCTAAGATTCAGAGATAGATAGATAGATAGAGAGAGAGAGAGAGAGAGAGAGAGAGAGAGAGAGAGCTTAGTTTTCTTGTTAGACAGAGTGTGCTGAATTTTATTGACCTTATTTGCCACCACATTCCTCTTGGTCAATATATGCTATGCTTTCAATATATTTATCATTGTTTCATTTTTTAAAAAACTTTCCTTCCGCAGGAGTTGTCACTGCTCTGGGCATGGGTTCCAAGAGTGACCTCAGCTGATTGCATAAGTATAGGATTTATTCATGAAAAAGAGAAGTATTGATTCTCTCATGGCAAAGTCCGCAACACAATGATGCTTCCTGTACAGTGATCTGCAAGTTAAATGTTTATTTCACAGATAACCTGGGGAAATGAAGTCAGAATAGTTTGACATGTTCTGGACTTACCCATCACTAGTTCCATAAAATGATGTTTCTTAAATTCTAAATTTTTTTGCTGTATTCCCAAAGCATGACAGCACAAATTATTTCACTGTAAACAGGACCCAGAAAATCCAATGAAAACCTATAATGTTATATTTTGAAAGTGATCTTTAAAGCAGTGTTTAAATTTATAGAGCGTGTGTTGGCAGTGAAGAAATTGGCATCAACTGTGAGTCTGGGAGAAGGCAGGTTATAGACAGAGAGCTGCTAAGATCTTTCTCTCTCTCATTTGCTGATTTTGGATGTAAAGATCAAAGTTCCAATCCTATGCCTACACTTCCAAAATAATAATTTTTTTCTGGGAGAATTGGAAATTGGAGGAGAAAGACTGCTTGATGCATTCGAAAACTAGAGTCAGAGAAAGAACCTGCTGGAAGACTGGGGTGGGGAAGATGGGTACTGATACACTACACTGCCCTACACTACACTACACTACACTACACTACACTACACTACACTACACTACACTACACTACACTACGCTTCACTATCCTATGCTACACTACACTCATATATCAAGCATGTGCTAATTGAAACATGAAATAGGGAGAATCCAAGGAACAGCGCCTTAGCCAAGGGCAGGTGGGTTGAGAATAAAGCCAAATAGAAGCACCTGTCTCCATGTCAGCCTGCTTCTCACCCTTTGCATAGACTTTGAAGGTTTTCCTGCCAGCTTCTCCAAGATGATTTAGGGTTGGCACCTGTTGTGTGAGTTATCTTTAAAAACTCTACAACTTCTTGCCTTTGGCTGCAGGATTCCTGGGAGTTTTAATCAATAAGATTGACGAACAAAGTTAACCCTAGGAAATAGAATTTGAATGGGATAACACTGGTGTGGTGCTTAACAGCTTCTACATTGTTTTCACATCTAAGATAGCAATGACTTGCCTGGTTCTGATTGGTTACACGCCAGCATAGCTACAGTCTAACACAATGACAAAAAGTAGGTGAACTTACTATGAACAAAAGAAGTTTCTCATTTCAAGTGATGTCATGATCATCCAATGGCATGGCTAAGGCTGTCGTTCTTCATCTCATTTTCAAGATGAGAGACTAAGTCTCTGAAACAGCAGATGATTTTCTCCTCAAGCAAAGCCTGCTAGGTTACTGCATTGGAACTAAAAGTCAGTTATTTTTATTCCAAGTTCAATGTGGCTATACCACATCAAAGAAAAAGGAGTGGAAGAGGAGGCTGAAAGCAATTTGAACCAGATTTCTAGGGAAATGCATGAGCTTCTAATTTTCTGTTACTTGAGTTAAAGCAAGATCCTGAGGGGTCACTTGGAACATACAAGGATACACAGAGTTCTCAATTGATTACAATTCTCATGTAAAGACAAATAAGCTAACATTATTTTTCAAAGGAAAGGAGTCAGATTTTAATAATCTATGAGAACAGCAAAATGTGAAAGATTAGGCCATTGAAAACACTAAGCACTTTTTAGTTTTGCTTTGAAAAAGATGACAAAATATCCCCTCTAATTGTGTGCAGTGTGTCTGGGACATATATAAAGAGCAGATGAATTTATCTACTATGCATATAGTGGATTTTGGAGAGGGTGGGAATGTGTCAGAGAGCGCTAAACATTTCCATGCCATCTAAAAGCTGAACAAAGTGAGAAATTAAGAGAGATACTAGCCTGAGGATGGCACAGTTCCCAATACCTACTCACATTTGCTTTCATTAAGCAGTTTTCAAGTAGACTATTTAGTCAAAGAGATTGTTAATATTCCTTTTGGATTTATCACCTGGGGAAACTATTAATCAGATACTAATACCTCTGCAGGTTAAAAAGAGTGAGGCCCTCTGAATGATGAGATTGAGTTTATTTGAATTTTCTTTATATGTTTTTCTTATTATATTTACATTACTATAGGGAGGCAATGCATGCAGGGGTTAAAATCAGGCAACATATAGACAGGCTACTGATGATGTGGTTACCTTACATAAATTATTTAATCTCTTTCTTGAGTTAATTTATCTCCAAAACAGGATTATAATAGCATCTTAGAGTTGTAATGAATACACATGTAGTATAACTTGTGCCCAAGGTTGAAAAAAGGAGGAAGTAAGTGTCTGATTAGAAATCACAGCTTGTGTACTGTCCAAGTAATGATATGCATGGACAAGGGCTGGGCTGAATTCACCATGGCTTGTGTGGGAAGGCTCTGCTATTCTTCTTTCATGCGATCAGTAGTTGGTTATACCTTGGTTTCCATTCTAACTGGAAGTTATCTTTGTTCTCTCCTCTCCATAACAGGAAAATAGAATTAAATGAATATAATTTGAAAATAGCATAGCCAGATCAATAGTCAGAGACAAAAAGGTGATGTGTTGATGGTTCTTTCAGAGGTACTGGGAACTGGAGTAGTAGTGAGTTATCTTCACCTAGAAGCTCTTATAATTCACAGGAGTAATTCACACCAGAACTAGGGTATTCTAAGTTCCTTCCATGTTTTCTTGGCTCACTTCGGATTTTTCAACTTCAACAGGGCAGTACTTACCTTTTATATAGCACCATCATTTACTTCAAGTGAGGGGAACACCATTTTGGAGACAATTGAATTCTAGCCAATTAGTATATTTCTATGCTTGTCAGTATTACCAAGAGGGAACCACATATTCCTTATGCTCTATACTTCTTAAGTAGATTCATTGATCTATAGAATGTTTCTAATTTTGACTACATAGAAAAGAAAAAGAGATGTGAGCCCAGCATGGTAAGGTCGAAGAGCATACTTACAGAACAATATAACTGTTCCTTTATTCACTTCTTTTGAAGAAGTCCATAGACTCTGTCCTCTCTGTCTTTTCTCTGACATCATTGTGATTTCAGTATCCACTATTTAAACCACCACTAAAAATAAAGCTTAAGATTTTTTTGTGTGTCTCACTGGAAAATAGAGAAAAGCTTTGATGATGTCATTACTTCTTGAATTAATTTCTTACTTGAATCCACATCTTTTCTAGAGCCCAGTAATTGTGCACACAAATCACAACTTATTTTTTTAGTTCAAGTCCCAGAATCAAATTTTATTTTGTAGAAGTGCTTTAATCTTGAATGTGTACAGCTTATAAACAATTTCATCCTATGTATAGTAAGAAGAGAAGCAGAAGGGTGAAAGCTCAGAAATTAGGATTTTGAAACTATGGACACTGGATAGCAGTGGAAATTTTCAAGGGTAGTGATTTCAAAAATCCTATAATTCACAGAAAAGCAAAAAAAAAAAAAAAAGGACAATTCTGAGTTCTATTTTTTCCTTGAAATTTGGCAATTATTTTAGCTCTTGAAATCAGAGTCAAACTTCTTATTTACATTTTTCTCTTTAAAGTCATAGATTCAAAGTACTTTATACTTGTCCAGGGATCACTGGATCAATGGTAAAGTGGATAGTGGATGGCTGGTTAAATTTGGATTAATGTTGGCTACATATGACAGAAAAACTGAAAATGACAGTAGCTTAAATAAGATAGATGTCTCTTACTTTTTCAAACACAAAGTATTACAAAACAGTCAGAACTGATAAGATAGCTCCACAGAGTTATTAGAAACTCAAGATCCTTGCCCTTAAAAACTCTGAGAGACCTCCTCGTAATGCGCAGAAAAAAAGAAAAATCTCTTTTAAGGGATTTCTCTCTCAAATTCCATTTAACCATTACATTTGCATTTCATTGCCTGAAACTTAATGAAATTGCCAAAGCTGGCTGCTGAAAAGGCTGCAAGTTTTGCCTTTAGCTAAGCAACAATACACCCAGGTGAAGATCTGGTCTCCAATACCCAAGGAGAAGAACATATGTACTAGAAATCAGGTAGCAGGTTCTGTTGAATCTTGCTAACAAGATTCTAGGGCCAATGCTAAGTGAAATAATTCCTTTGGGAAACCTACATTTCTTTTCTCTACATTATTTCTAAGAATAACATGCAGTAGATACAGGTGAACAGGTTATATCATTGAATTCACAAGGTGATAAATTGGGATGTGTGAAAACTCACCATTGATTATAAACATATGAGAATTTCATGAGGAGGTTAATCTTCTCACTTAGTCTCGGGCCACTTATTTGCTGATGTTCCAGAAGTTGTAGGCCATACTATTGCAGACATAATGGTTCTTTTATTTTTATTTTTAATTTTCATTTTTTTAAAGAGTACAAAATACTGACAGAATAAAAATACAGTAATAGAATGATACAAAATTTCACTAAACAAAGTAATAAGAATTCAACAGTGATTGCTGTAGTGTGTGATATTATCTTCAAATTAGTGGTTCAGGTTACCAGATATAAATGTTCAAGGTTGATCTAAAGAAAGAAAACAAAAGACAATAACAAAAAGGTTGTAAGAAATTTTAAAAAGAATAACAATAAAAAGAAAAATATTTTAAGCAGTAGCTGTCCCTTTTAAAAGAGCAGCAGAAATAGGCAGTACAAGTATTCAAACCTTTTTGCATTTATGTAGACATTACATGTATACGATCACTTTCTAAATTATCTACAACAAAAGACAAGAGCATATGCAAGGAAAACATGATCTTGGGTGTAAGAATGACCTAGCTACATTATTATGACCAAATATGTGATTTTAGGATTACTGTGCAATTGATATCATACACTTACCTGGCTTAAGAGAAATAATTTCTGGTTCAGTGTCTTTTATCTAAAAATACTTGATAGCACAAATTTCAGATTTTGAACTTTGAAATATTTACATATTTCTAAAAATACATCTTGAAGGAGGGCTAAATACAAAATTTGTTTATATTTCATATATTCTTTATATATAGAACCTAAGAGTAAGATACTATAATATTTTGATAATTTTGTACATGAAACAAAATTTCATGGTGTGGAATTTTCCATTTGTAACACTGTGTCAGCCCTCAAAACTTTTTTGGTGTTTGGAGCAGTTTAGATTTTCAGAGTAGAGATATTCAAACCATACTTGGAAGAACTTATCTGTGAAAAGCCATTGTGCAGAGTACTATGATAAAATAATCAAATAGGTGTTGAAGTGGTATAGAGAAAATGCTTTTACAAAAGTAGGACTCATGTGGAAAGGCTTGTTGGATGAAAGCTCCACCCAAGAGACCATGTGAAAGATTCCTATTACTCTGAAAGCTGCTGTTTTCTTCTCTTTACAAGGTTAGTTCCAAATACCTCTCAGGGCTTAGCATGGAAGGTGAACAATTTATGCACCCATTTCTGGAGAAATCACTGAAGCAAGAATCAGAGCCACATTGGTCAATTCCATAAAAGCCAAATAATGGAATCTTAGGTGGAACTTAACAGCAAAAGCAGAATCAGACACCCACTTGCAGGCTGCAGAAAAGCCCCTCCCCCCTTTGGGGTCTTGTTCCTTCTGCTCCAGCTGTAGGAGAATCCTAAGTCAGATGTACCCACATGGAGCTGATTGCAGTCTGGTGGCCCTGGATGACTAAAATATCTTCAAGGATTCCTGTGAAAAACTCAACCCTGTTGACTTTATGGTTTTATTTAGTCTCACTCCAAGGGATGGATCCATCTTTCTCACTGACCTGAGACAACCCCTTGCAGCTGTGGCCTTGAGAAAATCCTCAGTAAGCCCTCTGGTGAGGACAGAAATGGAATCCTAAAATAATCATAAAAGATCCCTATTTCCTTGGGTTTCCAAAGTCCTCTCAGATTGTTGAGTGTGTGCCAGAAAGGGGAATGAGTGTGCAGTGCATTTGCTCAGACCTGAGTCACCCCGAAGCACAAGTCAACAGCTTTACTTCCAGGGGGACAAAGAAATCTCGTTTCCCTGGTCTATTTCCCTAGTGTAGGGAAATAGACCAGGCATAACATTATCATTACATTAGGCTGCAACAGTGCTACCTCCCTCTGAGGACCTCAGACTTCTTTGATACAATTTCTAGTTTCCCAAGCTTCCTTCTATTCTATTAAGTCCAGACACGATCAAATACTTTATGGGTCACACACACCTTTTAAGCTTTCTTCGTGTGGCTGGCCAACACTTTTGGATACACTTGTTTGCCCTTGGGAACTCTGTAGTGGAACAGTGTTAATGGTTAGTAAAGATGGGTGGATGTTACCCCTAAATCCTAACTGTGGGGGTGTTCTCTTCACAGATGTGCAGATCTGTGAATGTGCATTCTTCCAGTTTTACAATTGGTAAAAAGCCATGGACATCTGTGAAAAGGAAACAGGCAAAGATTTTCCAACTGTTTATAGATATGCACAATATTCATTTATTGAATTAACATCTGTTGGTGCTCATTTTAGTCAGACACTAAGCTAAGAACCAGGAATAAAATGATAAACAAGGCAAATGGGGCCTGTTTCATCATAGAGTTTGTATTCTCATGATGGAAACAAAATTTTGAACAACCAAATTTGTAAATAATTATAGACAGTCCCTGATTTATCATGGTCTAGCTTATGTTTTTTCTTTTAAATTTTACTACTGGTGCCAAGTGATATGTGTGAGGAGAAGCCTATTCTATTCTCTTTTCCCTGGCCAGCAATACGCAGTGCTCTTTGTTGATTCTTGGCAGCAACACAGAGTCTCAGCTCCCAACTGGCCTCAAGGGTAAGCAAACTGTAAGCTACATGATACTACATGTACAAGCTATGATGCTTCGCTGTAGTTTTTGTTTTCTTCTTCTTTCAATACCAGGGATTGAACTCAGGACCTTGCACTTGCCAGACAGGCATTTATGCCACCAGACTATATTACAAGTATTTGTGACATCTAGTGTTCTCAACTTTCACTGGATTTACTAGGAGGTAAGCCTATCAGGTTGAGGGGCTTCTATATATTATTGCAATTATGTTAAACTGTTACACTGAAGTGCCCAGTTGTATAGAATGTAGTAAGAGTACTCACCCAGCATATATTTGTAGTTCAGAAAAGGTCTTCCTAAGGATGTGTTATGAGGTTTAAATTAGTATGTGATGGATAAGTAGAAGCTACTAGGCAAAGCTGGTACCCTTGGCAGAGGAAACAGCTTTGGTGAGATGCCAGTGAGAAGGAAGAAATGTGGCATTGAAAAAGAAAACTGACTCTGGAACCCAGGGAGCAGGAAGCAGTGAGACTGAGGCTGAGATGAGCAGACCATCTTGAGGATGTTCCACTCTGTGGAGAGAGAGATGCTTGCAAACACTTCTAACTATGCAGGGGAGTGAGTACCTACAGCTAACTGTAGTGTTCTTGCCTCTTGCTCTTTAGCTTCTGATTTCTGATTTCTCTCCAGAATAACTTCCAGTGTTTAGGCTGTGTGAAAAACTAATTTGCAATGTGAGATATTTTATTTTATTTTATTTAAACAAATGTTCAGAAATATAAATACCAATGAATGTTTCCATTTGACCGAATACATCTATAATTCAGTAGAACTGGCTTTGACTCTTGAACTCCTTTAGCTCTGAAAACGTGTGCAAACATTTCAACCTCATGAGTCACTCACACTCATGGACATTTTCAGAAAGCAGAAAATACATGCTGTACTTGAGTAGTGAAATATTTACCTGAACAAAAAAAAAAAAAAATCTTTCTTGGGTATATAGGAACTCATTAATGTAAAAATTAACTGTTCACTTCAGTTGCAAAGTTAAATATCATGCGTTTACCTTGATAAGATAAGAACATACACACGACAAGTATGGGTAGCAGTAAGGTAAAAAGAGAATCTACCCACAAATAAAGAGTTTAACTACTACATTAGTTTACTTAGAAGTTCCTCATCTGCTATTCCTAAAACTGTGGACATTTGAAAATTAAGGAATGTATATCTCTTTTTCCAATTCTTTATCTAGAGTGTTTAGAAGGTATGGCTTCCTTAGTTACTACGACACAGCCTTCCTGCTAATTTCTAAATCTAGTTCCTTCTCTTCCCGGGAGCACAAGCCAACAACATTTCCCAGCTGCTGTCCTGAGCGTCCAATGGAACAGGTGTGGGAGTGATATGGGCCTCATCTAGGCCTGGATCATAAATCTTCCCACGGAACACCTGTGCTGCCTTACAAGACTAAGCATAGGGTGATGGTTCACCAATTGGGTCATTTTGAGTAAGAAACGCCCAACTAAATAGGGTCATTGTAGTTCTTGATGTGACTGAAGCAATTTACTGAAGACAGAAGACCCACCCTGAGTGTGAGTGACACCAAATCACAGGCGTGTAGCCCAAATGGAATAAAAGGGAATCAGAGAAGGAAAGCTCACTTGTGTTTCTCTAGAGAAGCTCCAGTCTTCACCTTCACCTTGGATGGCATCTCCTGGCCTTCAACAGAGACCCTTCTGCCTCCTGCTATGGACTTGCATGGGACAGGACAGTGAGCTTCAGGCCTTCGAAATTTCCCTGGATCCTTGGGATCTACAACACGCAGACAGTCCTTCCCTACCCGACTCTGGGCAGCCATTGTAAGCCTATCTTGTAAATCCTTCTAGATTTACATATCTTATATTAAGTCTGTATCTCTAGTGACCACTGATTGGTCCACAAGGTGACCTTAGAAATTCTCTAGTGAGGATTGTGGAGCTGTAACACAGAGAGAACGAGAGGCTCTGCATCATGCTACCAGCCCATCAATCACATAATTGCTGCTTAGAGCCCTGACTTTGGGTTTATCCTTTACTTCTAGCACAAGATAATGTTTTTTTCACAAGCTTTGCTATGACTTAAACCTCTTGTTAATAATTCGGGCAGCAATTCAACCTAACTGCATTAAGAAGATATTACATATTATCTAGCTCAATCCACCATATTACTGGAACTAAAACTGTATTACTTTTAGACACACACACACACACACACACACACACACACACACACACACACGACTGAAAACTTAGAAGATAGTTTTGAGTCTTTCCATCATTCTTGTCATTACAACTTACCACATTTTATTATAATTATTACAACTTGACTGTGGTTAGGTATTGGGTAGCTTGAGTATCATGGAATTGCCTGATCTAAGGAAAGAATTTGTAGTTTGTGTGTTCCCCTAGGAAAAGGGCAACATCACATAGAGCGCAAAGTATTTGAGTGACTTCTCTAACTTTCCCAAGTAAATACAGCCTCCAAAATTATTTTAATGTTATTTGGTAATTTGTAAGAGAGAGAAAAATTGCAATAAATAGTATAAGTACTTCGGAGGGAAGAGCTGTACAGAAGTGAAATTGTTGCAACCAGGGGAATTGTTCTAGCTTCAGGGACCATGGTGATGTGGAGTCAGACATCCTGTCTTCCCCACTTAACAGCTGAATGACTTCATGGAAAGTTAATAGGTCTCTGTGAACATAAGTTTCTATTCTACAAATAGGTGATAATAATATTAGCCATCGCATAAGGTTATTTGAATAAGTGAGATAATACATGTAAGTTACTTAAACCAGTGCCTGAAACAAAAGAAGCACTGAATATGTTATTACATTATTATTTTAAATTACTCTATAAATAGAGAGGGAGAAAAGTGATAAATACTCTTGCTGAAATCTCCTAAAAAGGCACCTTGCCAGCTCCCGCTGGAGCTCAGCTCTGTTATTATCCAACTGTCCAGTCCACTGCCATAGCTGACTCTGGACGCTCAAGTTCAGCTTCCCAATCTGGAATTACGGGCCACGAAAACTGACAAGGTCATGGTGACAGAGCTGGGTTGAGCCTTCCTTCTCCGAGCCCCTCCACACCATGCTGTGGCAACAGTCACCATGCTTACTCAACTGTCAACTGGATGCCAATGTAACTTCTTGAAAGATGTGAACCTGCACAGTTTCAGCTCTAGTGGCAGAGTCAGGGCTCAAAAAGTGAATGTATTTCAGATTTCCTTGTCATATTCCAGAAGCCCCTTTGAAAAGTTACGGCTTTCAAGAACACTTTACAATAGATACTGGTCTAACACAACTTGGTTATTGGTGCCTTAAAGTACACTATAGGTACCTAGAAAATAATAGCTACTAACATTATTTCTTTCATTACTCTACTATATTTTAAAATTGCTTATCTTCATTTTCATAGGATTGCACATATTCTGACAATAGTTTTAGGTTTTATGCAAATTCCATGAGGTTTCACATTTTTAATACTAATAATATTTATTAATCACTCTCTGGCAGAGTCTATACATTTTAGCATCCCTAGTGTTAGTAAAATGACCCATAACAGGATACAAAATTGAAAAGGGAAGTGTGATCAGTTTCAAAAGAAGTTGCAAAGATAGAGCAAGCAGAGGAGAAAAGAGTGTCAGGTTATATAAGAGATAGAGAAGACAGAGAAATAAGATGTTGTGAGCTGCATTCCTTATGACTAAGGAGATATCCTTTCCAGTTTTCATCCTGTGGTTCTCTCTGGCCTCAGTCCTTATGTTAATCCACTGGGTGGTCCTGGCTGGATAGAGGATATGATTTCTCATGCAACTTTCTTTGTTCTCTTCTCTCTTGGGCAGGTCTGTTACATTACAGAATCTGAAAAGGCAAACTTGGAAATTGATCTCTGGACAGAAAAAAGCAACATGGCACTCCTCTTCCTTTTTTGTTCTTATGAAGCCAGTCATAGATATAAACATTTGCCCATATTATTTGGAGCTCAAAGACAAAGGGCCACACTAGAAGGATATGAGGTATTGGTCATTGGAAGATATTTTTCCTGCATATTGTTTCAGGCAAGCTATCCAATGGCTTGTTCTCCCTTGCTGAAAAAAAAGCAATTAAGTTTATCATCACTCGGAACTGTGAAATATTTCGATTCTGAAAGAACATGGGCTTTATTGTGTAGCATCCACCCTGGACAAGGAGTGACTAATTAAGATTAATTTCTAGCCACATAATGTCCCTTGCGCAAGAACATGTTTGCTCTCTAGAGTATTGACACTGGCAAATGGGGCCAGACTTTTGGCAGGTTTTTTGGATAAACAATGCCAAGCTGGCAAACTTCCTATATTACTGTAGTCTTTTTTGGAAAATACCTAGAACACTTTCCAAGAAATTAGTTTAGGTCAGTCAGAGTTTATTCTGGACAATATTGTGCTTATTGTTGCATAAGAATCTAAAAATCAACTTGCTTCAGAGACCCAAACCACATAATGCTGACCTAATACACGTGTCCGTTTGCTCTGAGAATGAAAGCAAGCAGGAGATCAGAGGACATGCCAGTCATATTTCTGAGGAACTTAAATTCTCAGTGATCTCATCGCTGATTCTACAGCTGTGAGGTGGGCCAGGTTAACAAAAAAAGAAGTAATTTGAGAAGTTGAGCATTTCTTTGTGTCCTTTATTTCCTTTGTTGGTGGAAATAAGTGTAGAAGCCAAGAGGAAAACAGCTTCAAAGCCAGAGCCTGGATTTGAACCTGGGCTTTTATACATACTAGTTAGTGGTACCAGATAGTGTGCTGGGGCACAGAGTGTTCAGCCCCATGCTCAATATCCGATTTGGTTAGGCAAAGCCAAGAAATGTCATTTTATCACAGAATTCATTTCCAGTTCAACAACAGGTGAAGTATTATGACAATTTTATTATTAGATGTTTTGTTAAAGAGTTTTAAATTTTCACCTTATGTTGTGGGAACAATACTTCTTAGTGCTCTTAACTACTGGATTGCTCCCTTGATAACTGCAGTGTCAATCTGTAACACTAAACAGTAACTCATGCCCTACTTAGATGAGTTCAGGAACCATTTTTCTGGACAGTTCTTTGATATTGCAAATAGTGATGTGTCTACCCACATATTAAATACTTCTTTCTCTAGTAATAGTTCACTAAAGTAAAGGTGTACATTCTCTTTACTAGAAAATTTCATTAAAGCAATGTTACAAATGAAAATTTTGCACACTACTTTAAGATGCTTACAAATAACTTTAGAAGACAATTTAAAACTATTTGACCCTACATTTAACAACTTTCATTCATTAGGAGTAACTGTAAAATTTTACTGTCTCCTAGAATTTCAACATGTAAGGACATCAGTAGATTCTTACTTCATGTTTGGAATAATTCTTACTTCATGCTTGGAATGTATAAATACTCACGTATTAGCAATAAATTTAAACAGTGTACCTTGTTTATTTTACCATTGGTACACTGGGTAGATTTGATTACACCCTGTTGTTTCATATTATCACTGATCATAAATTTATCCACCAAAGTTCAAAACCATGAAAATTAGATTCCTTAATGTTAAAATTGAAGCCAAGCTCAAACAGCAGATTTTGGTCAAATCTTTAGGCTGACAGTAAGCTACAGAAGAGTGTATAGCTTATTCAACTTTTTTTCTATCTTTTTTTTTGGAAGAGAGAGTACCATTTCATCTTTCCACCTCTTAACAAATCGTTGTAAAGGCACAATTTAGACAATAAATGGATGTGACATATTATTTTCATTAATTCATTATGGCATTCATTATTTCTATCAGCCCATATTCTATCGCAAAAAAGACAGAACATTTTGTCAGTCTCCCTTGTGTCCAGAAATGCATTATTTCTCAAAATTTCCAGGCCATCTGTATGTTTTTGGTAATACACAGTGTGCCTCAGTGCCACCAACACAGCCCACTTTGAACCTTGTCTGTTTACAAATCAATATCCACTGCCTTTGTAGTCAGAACCAGATTTTCCTTTCAAAAATGTTTTATAATGTTATCTTACACTCACTAAGTCTAAGTTGTCGCAGAAGCCCCTGACCATCTAGTTCTAGCTATAGTCAAAATCTTGTACTTCTCACCCATTCTGAGGGTCCAGCCAACTCAGACTTTGTGTTTTATCTGCATGTAGCTTTTCACTTTTCTGGTGTGACATCTCTTCTTATACTGTATCTTTTGCATAGATTGTTTCCCTTTCCTCTCTTGCTTACAGACTTTTTGTCTATCATCCCACACCATAGTGTTCAAAAGGTCTTTCATACATGTATGTATATATGTAGATATACTTCATTTCATTTAAATTATGGAAGCAATGCATGATTTTCTAAAAAATCAAGTCCATCAATATAACCTCCATCAAATATTAGTGGCATTCTTCACAAAACCAGAAAGAACAAACCTAAGATTTACATGGAACTATAAATATCCCCAAGCCAAGCAATTTTTGAGTGAAGGAAAAAAAAACTCATAGCATAATATTACTTGAATTCAAAATATGCCACAAAATACCAGAAATCAAAATAGCCCACTGTTGTCATATGTATCACCATATAGAGCAGTGGAACAGAATAGTCAGGCCAGGAGGGTCCCTATGTGTCTATTGTCAGTTAAGTTTTCTACAAAGGTGCTAAGAACATGCACTGCAGAAAAAATGATCTTTTAAATAAATGGTGCTGGTAAAATCTTTTACATAAATGGTATCTACATGCAGAAGAATTATTCCTATAGGCTCATGAGTTTCAAAAATCAACTCAAACGGGTGAAAATACATAAATGCAAGATCTGAATTATAAAATTACTAGGAGAAATGCTTCAGGACAATAATCTGGGCAAGAAATTTTTGGGTAAGCCTTTAACAGCATAGTCCAGGGAGATAGCTCAGCTGCATAAACGCCTGCCTGGCAAACTTAAGGTCCTTAGTTCTATCCCCAGTACTACTACTACTACTACTACTACTACTAATAATAATAATAATAATAATAATAGCAACAACACAGGAAGTAAAAAGTATGGGCAATAAGATTTATAAAATAGATTCTGTACAGCAAAACAAACATTAAACAAGATGAAGATGTAGCCAACAGAATGGGCAAGAATATCTGCAAATAATGCATCTAACCAGGGGCTGATATTGAGAACGTGAAAGCTCTCACAAACTCAGTAGCAGAGAGACAGAAAGAAGAAAGAAAGAGAAAGCAAGAAAGCAAGACAGCAAGGCAGCAAGACAGCAAGAGAAAGAGAGAAAGAAAGAAAGAAAGAAAGAAAGAAAGAAAGAAAGAAAGAAAGAAAGAAAGAAAGAAAAAAGAGAGAAAGAAAGAAAGAAAGGCAAGGTAACTTGACTTGAAAATAGGCAATAGATCTAAATGACATTTCTCACAAAACATATACATGCTCAGTAGGTACCTGAGAGAGGCTGAACATTGCTAACTATTATAAAATACATATCAAAGCCACAATATGAAATTATCAGAGCCAAATGAGAATGATTATTATCAGAAGCACTAAAGATAACAAGTGCTTATAAGAATAGTTAGACGCTCTCTGCTCCTATGTGTCCACCAGCAGCCATTCTTCCCATGCAGCCAGCAGCGATCCAGACAAGATGGTGAAGGTCAGAGTGAATGGATTTGGCTGTATTGGAGGCCTGGTCACCAGGGCTGATTTTAACTCTGGCAAAGTGGATGTTGTGGCCGTCAATGAACCCTTCATTGACCTCAACTACGTGGACTATACGTTCCAATATGATTCTCCCCACAGAAAGTTCCATGTCACTGTCAAGGCTGAGAATGGGAAGCTCATCATCAACAGAAAGGCCATCACCATCTTCCAAGAGGGAAATCCTGCCAACATCAAGTGGGGTGATTCTGGCACTGAGTACGTGGTGGAGTCCACTGGTGACTTCACCACCTTGGAGAAAGTTGGAGCTCACTTGAAGGGTGGTGCCAAAAGGGTCATCATCTTCACCCCTTCTGCCGATGCCCCCATGTTTGTGATGGGTATGAATCATGAGAACTATGACAACTCTCTCAACACTGTCAGCAATGCTTCCTGTACCATCAACTGCTTAGCCCTGCTGGCTAAGGTCATCCATGACAACTTTGACATCTTGGAGGGACTCACGACCACAGTCCATACCATCACTGCCATGCGGAAGACTGTGGACGGTCCCTCTGGGAAGCTGTGGTGTTGTAATGGCCATGGGGCTGCTCAGAACATCATGCTTGCATCGACTGGCACTGCCAAGGCTATGGGCAAAGTCATCTCAGAGCTGAATGGGAAGCTCACGGGTGTGGCCTACCATGTGCCCACTCCCAATGTGGCAGTGGTGCATCTGACCTGCCACCTGGAAAAAGTGGCTACATACGATGAAATCAAGGTGGTGAAGCAGGCATCAGATGGTCCCCTCAGAGGCATCCTGGGCTACACTGCAGACCAAGTTGTGTCTTGTAACTTTGACAGTGACACGCACTCTTCCACCTTTGACACTGGGCCTGCATCACCCTGAATGACCACTTCATCAAGCTCATGTGCTGGTATGACAATGAGTTTGGCTATAGCAGCACAGTGATGGACCTCACGGTCCACATGGCCTCACAGGTGTAAGTGCCCCCCCATAGCCCAGCAAGGCCAGAGGGATGGAGAGGTCACACTGTAGAAGTCACTCAGCCCAACACTGAGAATCTACCTCTCACAGCTTCCATTCCAGGCCCCCTAAAAGCAAAGGGGCCTTGGGAGCCCTGACTCACTGCCATTGCACATCATCAATAGAACCCACTGTACCCCCTCCCCCCAAAAAAGAATGTTTAGAAAAGAAAATGCACTTACATTGCTGGGGGATGTAAATTATTGCAGGCATTGCAGAAAACAATATAGAGGTTACTTAAGAAAGTGAAAATAGAACTTCCATATAACCCAGAAACCCCACCACTGTGTGTATATACACATATTCAAAGCTAATAAAATCAGTGTCACAGACATCCGTAAACTCCTATGTCCACTATCAGCATTATTCACCACAACAACCAAGAAGTAGAAATTACCTATGTTGTTAGCCAAAGGCTAGAGGAAGAAAATGTGGCATATGTACAATGTAGAATACTATTTAACATTTTTAAGCATTTTTAATGCTAAATAAAAAGGCGAAATCATATAACATGGATGGAACTGAGGATCATTATGTTAAGTGAAATAAGTTGGACACAGAAAGCACAGTATTATATAATTTCACTCATGTGAAATCTAAAATATTTTATTTCATAGACGTTGATAGTAGAATGGTTGTTACCAGAGGCCAAGGAGAGTAGCAGAGAGAGAGAGACAAGAAAACATTAAAATTGCAAACATAACAAGTTCAGCTATGCTTTTTTTTTCCAATTCTTTTATTGTTTAAATTTAACAATGGTTATATTACATATTTTCATCATCGGATCAGTTTAGATTAATACATATAGGTATATAAGATTGATCAAACAACTAAACATTAACCTTTCTAAATCCACATTTCTTTTTTTTTTTTTTT
>PVJA010036403.1:0-21133 GCA_004027025.1 Myocastor coypus
AAATAAAATAAAATAAAAATAAACAGAAGTAATTATTTTATTTCCAAACAAAGTAAATTTAAAAGTAAAACTTGTCAGAAGAAACAATAAATGTCATTACATATTAGTTAAAAGGATAACTTGGCAAAAAAGTAACCATTATAAATATATACGCACCAAATATTGGTTTATCTAACTTCATAAAATGCTACTGACATAACCATGAACACAGTCAAGGTGGAGGAGTGCCAAACTTCATAATTAAGTCAATTAAACAAAAATTCAAAAAATAAATAAGAAGCAAAAAAAAAAAAATGGGTGGCAGCCAAGTCTGGAACAGAAAGTGAGGCAGTAGAAATGGATGATTCTTTCAAAAAGTTTAGCAATGAAATAAAGATCAAAGAAGGTCTTGTAAAAAAAAAAAAATTAATGAAGAAAAATAGCTCAGTGGATTAAAGCACCTGCAAGCAGGAATAGGGGCAAGGGGTTCAATCCTGGGGGCTGCCATGCCAGCCCCACTCCTAGGGGACACTGAGACAGCAATTGAGACTGGGAGTGGTGGTGCACACCTGTAACACTAGTTCTTGGGAGGCTATAAACAGGCAAATCACTATGAGTCCAATCTAGTGAGGCCCTGAACATTCTGTAGACCCTTCCCTAAAAAATATACCAATAATAATGATAATAATAACAACAATAATGAAACATCAGAGCCAAATAACACCTTTGAATAAATGAGCTTGATAGATATCTATAGGGTATTCTCCCATAACAGAATATGTAGTCTTTATACCAGTACATCATTTTTTTCAAAATAAAGCACATAATAGTCTATAAGGCCTGCTTGCATAAACACAAAAGAAATAAAATCATGCCATCTATATGATCAGTTCATAGTGAACTACAAGTAGATCTCAGTTGCAAAAGAAAACACAAATTTCACAAACACCTAGGCATTAATTAACAAACTCCTGAACACTTCATTGGTCGCACAAGGAAGCAAGAAAAAGGTAATTCATAGGATCAAATACCAATACCAATGCGACATACCAAAACCTGTGGAACACAATGAAATCATGCCCTACTAGAGAAGTTTACTGTTGTTAATGCTTACATTAGGAAAACAGAATGAGGGCTGGCTCAGTGGATTAAAGCATCTCCAAGTAGGCATAGGGGCTGGGGTTTGATCCCTGGGCCTGCCATACCATCCCTACCCCTGGGACACACTGAGACAACAATTGAGACTGGGCACAGTGGCACACACCTGTAATCCCAGCTCTTGGGAGGCTATAAACAGGCAGATCACTACGAGTCTGATCTAGTAGAAAGATTCTGAACACCCTGTATACCCTTCTTTAAAATACAAAAAAAGAAGGAAAGAAAGACAGAATGAACTCAAATACATAACCTAACAATATATCACAAGATACTACAAGCCCAAGAATAGTCCAAATGTAAACCTAGGTCAGAGTAGGAAGTCATAATGTCAGAGTAGAAATTTTTAAAAATTTGAGACTAAGAAACAATACAAAGAATAAATAACTCAAATAACTGGTTCTTTGAAATAATAAATGAAGTAGATAAATCTATACCCAAACATACCAAAAGAAGGAAACAAAAACCCATATATATATGCAATTAAAAATGAAAAAGGCAAAATCACAATGCAAAACACTGAACCTAAAAGATCATTAGGAACTTCTATGATAAAAGGTGCCCCAAATTGGAGACAGTCAGTCAATGAGGACTCAGGACATAAGAGAACATATACTGTAACGTCCTATAACTCAGTGGTGTCCCAAATTTTCTGTTCAAGGAGATTATGGAGCCACAGAGGAAAGGGACTGACAATGTATATTGTGCCTAAGGAGAGTCAGGCTTTCACAGAGAACAAATTGTTCAAGCAATATCCATGATTCATCCAGATGGCTAACACTAACAGAAGTTCTACAAAATGTTGTACATGGTTTCAAGGTAAATCCTGAGGGGATTTGACTGACTTTGTCAGATATGAAAGTTACATTTTTTGTTATATAGGTCTTGCTTTATCTTGGTCTTAACCATCCAGCAGAAAAGTTGGAGGAATAAAAAGTAAAGGCAGATTAATATGCTAAGCTGGAAAAGGCTCAAGTCAACAGCTTCCAACATTGCCAGTTCTGCTGATAACCCACTATTATTATGGACTATTGGACTATACATACAACTATTTTCTCTTAGTTTAGCGAGAAGAACTATTTATACTAATAGTGTTTAGAAAAGTTATCTTGTCTGTATCTTGCACTCTGAACAACTACATTGAAGACAACAATATACATTGCATTAACTATTATAGCTATCCTACTAATGTGTTTTTTTGGGTTTTGTTTGTTTTGTCTTTTTGGCACAGGGTCTCACTATGCAGTTCAAGATGGCCTTGAGCTCACTTTTGTAGCCCAGGCTGGTCTCAAACTCACACTCATCCTCCTCCTGTCTCAACCTCCCAAGTGCTGGGATTAACAGACATGTGCCACCACGTCTGGCTCAAACTCTTTAATGGAATTGAAATAGAAAGAATACTTGTAAAGTCTTTCTGAAGGCAGGATTATGCTAATTCACAAAGCACACAAGAACTCCACTGAAAAGGAGAACTATAAACCAGTATCTTTAATGAACATGGATAGAAAAATTCTTAACCAGAGACTGCATAGTTAGGCAACAATTCATCAAAAATATCACACAGTATAGTGAAGTAGGCTTCATCCCAGGGATGCAAGGATCACAACATGTTCAAATCAACCAATGTAATATACAACATAAAGAGAAGCAAAGCCAGAAATCACAGGATAATAGCAACAGACATAGGAAAAGGATTTTTTTAATATAAAATATATCTTTCATGATAAAAACCCTGAAAATGAGATTAATAAGGCTCCTTTATTAAACTGATGAAAGCCATTTATGAAAAAAATCACTGTCAATCATATTAAATTGGAAAGAACTAAAGCTTTCCCATCATTACCAGGAACAACACAAAGGTACACTGCTACCACTCCTATAAATATAATGCCTGACAATTAGCCAGCGCAGTTAAGAAAACGAAAAAAGAATGTACTTCAGAAAGGAAGCAGCTATATTATCCTGATCCACATATCATACGGTTCTTTGGCCAGAGGATCCAAAAAATTCCACCAAAAGTCTTCTAGAACTAACAACCAAATTCAGCAATGTAGCTGATAAAAAATCATGCACAAAAATTAACAGTATTCCTCACAGCAATAAATGAACTCCCTGGAAAAAGAAAAACAACAAGAAAACAATATCATTTATGATAATGTCAATACTTACAAATTAACCTAATGAAAGTGAAAACTTTTATCATAACAACTACAATACACTGAAACAAGAAATGAAGAGGGCATCAAAAAATGAAAAGACATCCTTTGTCCCTGAACAGGTACCATTAACATTATAGCTCTACTTCCAGAATGGATATATAAACATAAAGCAATCTTAAGCAAAATACCAGCAACATTCCTCACTGAACTAAAGAAAGCAATTCAAAAATTCATATGGAACCAGAAAAGATGCACTATAGGGAAAGCAATCCTTTGTTTTGTTTTGTTTTGGTTTGGTTTTTTGCAAGAGTAAACCAGAAGGCATTACAATCTCAGATCTCAAGTTATATTACAAAGCTACAATGATAAAACAACATGGCACTGCACAAAAGCAGACATATGGGTCAAAGGAACACCATAGAGGATAGAGAAATTACCTCAGCTATAATCAGCCATATTTTTTTTTTTTTTTTTTTTAGAATTTTATTTTATTTTATTTTTTTCTTGTTTCAGAACTTTTGTTTGTTTATTCATTCATTTTCATGGCCGGCTCAGCCTGCCCTAAGGGCAGGGCTGGCGCAGCATGTGGAGCCAGAGATCGAATCGCAGTCCCTGCAGCCGTCCAAGCTTTCCTAAGGAGGCGCTTTTGACCACTGAGCCATCCTGCCAAGCCCCTAATCAGCCATCTTATCTCTGATAAAAGAACCAAAAATTTGGACTTGGAGCAAGATAGCCTCTTTAGTAAATAATGCTGGGAAACTGGTTGTACACACACAGAAGACTGAATCTAGAGCCATGACTCTCACCATGTACTAAACTAAAATAGAAATCAGTCAACAATCTAAAATTAGAGGCCAGGAAGATAGCTCCATGGCACAAGTGCCTGCCTGGCAAGTTCAAGGTCTTGAGTTTGAACCCCTGTCCTGCAAAAATAAAATAAAATAAAATTAGAACAGAAATAATCTGTCATTTTGTAAAAAACATAAAACTCTTGAGCATAGGCAAGGACTGTCTGAATAGAATCCCAGTAAGGAATAACATCAAGAAGTAACAAATGGGGGCCAGGGAGATAGCTCAGTAGAACAAGTGCTTGCTGGCAAGTGCAAGTTCTTGAGTTCGATCCCTGGTGTCACCAAAAACAAAAAAAGTAACAAATCAGATTATGTCAAAATAAAAAGCTTCTGGATAGCAGAGAATCATCAAAGGGATAAAAGAGACAACACATAGAGTGGGACAATTTTCCCCAACTACAGCTCAGACAGAAGATGAATGTCTAGACTACATAAAGCATTTTCTAAAAGACCTAATCAAAACAAAAATGAGTAACTGAAATGAATGCAAATTCTCAGAAGAAACAGAATAAATGACCAATAAATGCATTAAGAAATATTTAAACATAGCCGGGCGTGGTGGCGCACGCCTGTAATCCCAGCACTCGGGAGACTGAGACAGGAGGATCGGTATGAGTTCAAGACCAGCCTGGACTACCAAAGTGAGCTCAAGCCCAGCCTGAACTGCATAGTGAGACCCTCTCAAAAAAGACAAAAAAAACATATATAAATATATATATTTAAACATCCATGGCAATTAGAGAAATGCAAATTAAAATAGCTGAGGGTTTCATCTTTTTACACTCCAGAAAAAATGGCTGTCACCCAAAAGTGATACCGTGAGAAATGGTACAGAGGCTGCCTTCTACATTGCTGGTAGAAGTGTAAGATAGTACAGTCACTAAGAAAATTGGGATAGAGATTTTGCTGAAAAAATAAAAATAAAATTGCATTTGACTCAGCCAGTTCCTTTCTGGGCATTTTCCCCCAAAGAGTTTAAAATGTCACATTACAGTGATGTGTGTACAGCCTATTTTTACAGCAGCATAATTCACAATAGCTAAAACTTGGAAGCGTGAGCAGAGGAAAGATTAAAAAAAAATATGATATCTGTGCACAATGGAGTACTAATTTGCTAAAAAGAAGAACAAATTTGAGTCATTTCTAGGAAAATGGATGCACTTTGAGGCCATAACACTAAGTGAAACAAATGAGACATAGAAACTGAACTTCTCCCAAAGGATAAACAAATCAAAATAAAAGCTAGATAATAGGGAGCAAGGAGACAGAGCTCTTGCAAATGGAAAAGAGACTGGGATAGAGAGGAAGAGAAGGGAAGACAAAGAAGTTAGATGTGTCATGTGGCCATCTACCAGCCTCCCACAAGGAATGCAATTCCTACATGTGCCACACATGTATTTATAAAACTTTCAAGAGGCAAAAGTAGCTCAATGGGATTACTTTAAACTAAAAAGCTTTCCATACATTGAAGAAAGTGACCAAGTGTAAAGACAACCTACAGAATCAGAGAAAATTGCTGCGTAGTGTACATTGAATAAAATGTTAATATCTCAAATGTATAAGAAAATCAAAACTTCAGCAGGAAGAAACAATTCATTTTAAAAAGGAACAGTTAATTATTAATTTTTTATAATTTTGCATGCCTATATTTGATAACCTGAACAACTTCTTCGAAGATAGCAATATGCAATAGAACAGCTGTTGTTGGTTTCCCGTCATCTCATTCTGAAATTCTGTGTTGTTTTAATGCTTTCAAAATTTTTCATTCCCTTTATGATTAAAATAAAAAAATGAACAAAAGACCTAAGACGATATTTTTCAAAGACAAACATACAAATGTGCAGTAAGTACATCAAAACATGTTCCTCAAGAGCCGGCGGTATAACTCAGCACACTAAGGGCTTGCTTAGGTAAGTGCAGGGGCCAGGATTCAATCCCTGGCACCATATGCTGTGCCGGCCCTGCCCATGGGGACACAGAGCTGGCAACGGAGTCCAGGCATAGTGACACCCAGCTTTAGTCCCAGCACCAGAAGCAGAAATCAAGAGGATCACTGTGAGTCTGAACTGGGTAGTAAGACCCTACACACAAAAAAACCCTTAAAAACATGTTCAACATCCCTAATGATCAAGGAAGTGGAAATCAAAGCCCCAGTGAGTCATGAGACTGCTTCAGTAAAAATGACTGGTTTTAAAAGCTCTCACGGGGCTGGAGAGATAGGCACAAGTGCCTGCCTGGCAAGTGCCAGGTCGTGAGTTTGAACCCTGGTCCCACAATAAATAAATAAATAAATAAATAAATAAATAAATAAATACTCTCAAAATACCAAATGCTGCTATGTATGCAGAGAAAAGGGATCACTTGCCCACTGTGGTACAAGTATAAATCAGAACTCCCATTATGAAGTCACTATCGAGGGCACTCAGAAAATTAAAAGCAGAACTAGCATGTGGTCCTGCAATGACATCTTTAAATGTATAGCCAAAGGAAACAAAAGCAGTACATCAAACACATCTGTGCTTCCACATTTATTCCAGGACCACTGATTACAACTAAGAAACACAATCTAATCACCACCAGCTGATGGCTGCTACAGCAAACGTGCCATCCAGACCCAACAGAATACTACTCAGCCCCCAGAAGAAAGCCCCTGTATTCGGCAGCCATGCGGATGGAATTTGACCTTCTTATGCTAAAGCAAATGATCCACATATCATATGATCTCACTGACATGAGTATGAAAAAGTTAAATTACAAAAGTTGCTCGGTGTTACTAAGACCAGAGAAAGTAGGGAGAGAAACAAGAATTTCAAAAGGTTAATCAGAGGACATTAGTTTTAGATAGGAGAAATAAATCCTGGTGTTCCACAGCACAGAAAGTTGGTCCAAGCTTTTTGCAACATTCTGGTTTTTTAAAAATATGGAAGAAAGGATCTTGTGTGTTTTTACCACAAAGAAATGGCAAATCCTTCAAAAGATAAATATATTTACCCTGTTTTTCTTAACTGGTATGTATGTATGTATGTATGTATGTATGTTATGGCCAGCTCAGCCTGCCCTGGGGGTGGGGTTGGCACAGCATGTGGTGCCAGGGATGAAATTGTGTCCCCATGGTTGCCTAAGCAGGCGCTTTAGACCTCTGAACTATCTCACTAGCCCCTAAAACCTTTTTTGTTTTTGTTTTGTTTTGTTTTTTAAACAGGGTCTCGCTATGCAGTTCAGGCTGGCCTTGAGCTCACTTTTGTAGCCCAGGCTGGTCTCAAACTCACACTGATCCTCCTGCCTCAGCCTCCAAAGTGCTAGGATTACAGGTGTGAGTCACTATGCCTGGCTTACCCTGTTTTAAACTATACTGTGTATAACACGATGCCTTATAAATGTGTCATTTTTACACACATTAAAAGAAAAATTAAATAAATAGAAAAGATCAAACACCAGTAAAAAACAAATGAAAGCCCCACAAAAGTTGCTCAGTCCAATGTCTTGCAGTTTCACAGTCCCGAGCAGCGTGGCTGTCTGCTTCTGTGGTGGCACTGTCTGTGTCCACGGGACTGTTCTCTTCACCTGTTGCTTCTCTGCAGAAGCTCACAGCCAGGTAAGCCTGCATTTCTGTTCACCTGGACAAGAGCTCTCTCTCTTTGCACTTTCCTGTGTCAACTCTCCAGCTCTGAACATGCAGGAAACACTCAAGGACACAGCAAGCTCTTTCAAAAAGCCAGGATGAAGCGCAATCACCATTTTCCTCCTTAAAGCTCTGGAAGCTTGTGACGGTGTTGCAGTCGCTCTCCCTTGCACTGTAAGGGACTGTCAGGCACAGCTCTTTGTCACGTTGCTGCTGCACCCTTCCATGGCCTGTCCCTCCAGCCTCATCTTCCCCACCTTTGTCACTGGGGCCTCACTCCAGAATAAGTCAGAAACACCTTATTTTGAGATTTTACCCTTTTCCGCTCCTTCTGCACATTCAAAATGGTTTTCCTTATCTTTAGGTGTTGCATGCTCTGAATATTTGCAGAAGTTAATTGTATTTCATCTGCTCCACTTGAAGCAAGTTTTCAAGCCTAACCATCCAATTTAATAAAGTCGCTTATAAGCTAGAAGGTCCTAATGTTAATTGGGGGGGGGGCAATAATAATTTGACACCATTCAATAAAATAGATTCAACAATATCCACAACGCCGCACCCTCGGTGGAGAGAAAAATCTCATCACTGACTAAGCTTTTGAGAATTCTATGTGCCAACACAGATCCCAGACAAAATATACATATAAAAGGTGCAAAAATAACTTTTTCTACAGCACGAAGGTAGATACAAATCCAACAATAAAAATATATTTTCTGAAGAGAAGTGCAAACACTGGAAAACTGAAATAAAATCAGAACATTTATCCATTGAGTGTCATTACTGTTCCATCTCTCCCTCTCTCACCTCAATAAACTATTCTCTGCAGAGACAAACTATGGTCCTCCTTTTCACTCACTCATTCATGGACTAGGGTCCTGCTATATGCTTGACATAAAGCTAAATGCTAGTGAGATGGGTAAAAACTACCAGCATAATCCCTGACCACAGAGAGATGACAGCAGGTTGTGAATTAAAGCAATACCTGACTGATACGTGTACGGTGATACTGAAAACCTGAATTGGCCAGAACACTGAGCTGTCCCAAATCAAAGAATAGACAAGAAAATGATCCCGAGAAAAAGGACGAGTCACAAAGGCAGATGACCCACAACAACTGGGGAATCTCCTTCTTCCTCAAAGTCCTAAAATTATAAGAAATTAAAGAAATATTTCTGTTGCAAGTTAAAATGTCAAAACTCGGGGAACTAGGCTTTGGGAAATTCGAAGGCCAGGTATAGAATGCCCGGCCTCCAAATGCTAAGGCCTTGGACCTGAACCAGGTCAAGCAAATGCCTTGGAGCCAACACAGAGCTGCAACAACCCAGAGGGAAAAAAGCTTCCACCCAGCCACAAAGGGAGCAGCTAAGGAAAGCCGTTAACCTATATCGTTACCTCTGAACAGGGAAAAAATGACAGCCACTCCAAAAAGCAATGTATAATTCTTCTTTTTTATAAATCTGCAGGTTAAGTCACACTGCTCATAGTAAGAGGGTTAGTGGAGGAACATGACATCTTGCAAAACAACTGCAAATTCTTTTTAGAAGAAAAATCTCTGACTCAGTTCCCTTAGAAATGGCACAGATTAGTTTTAACCAACGATAGGCTTACACTGATGAAACCTAAACTCAAGCGAATAAGCCATTGGGAACAAGAGCAAAAAGAAAGCTATAGGGTAGCTAGACCCAAAATATCAGAGCTGACAGACACACTGTAACAATGTATGAGATGTTTAAGTAAAAAGGAACATTTAACAAGGGGACAAGTACCAAACGTTATAAAATTTGAAGAAAAAATAAATAGAATTAGCTAATTACCTCACGTTGACATTTCCAGATCCACTCTGTCATCTTTTCTACCGGGCTCTTTGGCCACATAGCAGTCATATCATGGGCCCAGGACTCTGAGGAGTTTGTCCAGTGTAGAACACAGGCAGAATATTAGAAGAGGAGGAAGACAGTGAGATCCCCAACTCACCTGGGCCTCCTGAGGGAAGACCAGAGCGCCCTTGAGGTATGTTCTGCATGCCCCGCCTGCCGCTAGCTTCCTGCAACCTCTCTCCCACTGCTATACGTGAGTTTCTGCACTCTTCCTTGCAGTTGGTTTTTGTCACAACCAGAAGAAAAAAGAATACTGCAAAGAAAAATGGCAATTACACTGACAGTAAGATTCTCAGTAGTAACCACAGAAGCCAGGAGCAAATAAGAAATCACTTGAAAGCACTGAGAGCAAACCGTCAGGTTGGAATTGTGCACCACTATCTGTCACTCAGTAGCAAGCTCCTTGTACAGCAGTTTAAGATAAACAGGAGTAAAAACTGTTTATTACCAGAGACTTCCATTATGGTAGATGCTATACCTAGAAACATCGAAGTTATAGAAAATGTATTAGAGCATGGGAATCTAGTAAAGTGGCTGATAAGATCAACACAGGAAAAACAATATTTATATATGTAATTAAGAAAGTCAGAAGCTATCATCTCTGAATAGATACCATGTTTATGTAATATAACAAAAAAGAGATGGCTAAGAATAGATCTAACACAACATGTGAATGCCTCCATAGAACCAACATCTAAATTGTATTGAAGGACATAAAGAGAGAGACACACTGTGTTTGTGGACACAAACATTATCACCTATGTTAAAAGACGCCAACTCTACTCAGGTCGGTCTTAGAGGCACTCTGTGTTGGTCAAGCTTGGCTGTCAGCTTCACTGAGTTGAAAAATGTCTAGGAACGTAGTTCAGCATGCCTCTAGGTTGTCTGTGATGATGTTTCTAGGGAGAGTTCACATGTGGGACACCAAACTGAGGAGGGACCCATCCCAAATGTAGGTGGATAGGCTGGGGCCCTGGAGGGGACAAGAGAAAAAGGAAGAGGAAGAAGCTGTCTGGGCCATGGTCTGGCTCTGTCTTCTGGTTGTCATGAGTCAGCAGCTGTCCTCCACTAGGACCTTCCTCTTTGCCACAGACCTGAAGGCAATGGATCCCACTGAGCAAGGCCTGGAACCGTGAGCCAGAACAAGGTCTTAAGTTGTTATTCTGAATGTTTTGCCACAGTAGCACAAAGCTAATGTAAAGATAAACCAAAGGAACTGCCAGGAGAGACAGACACAGGCATGTTTGTGTATTCCTACTGAGAATATATATTTTTTCTTAAATATAAAATATGATATTTTATATTCAAGTATTAAATTTAAGAAAAGGAGTATTCAGTATCATGAAAACCAAAGGAACACTGCTGAAGAATAGTATTTCATACAATCTGACACTGTCAAGTGGTCAAGTAAGACAAGGACAGAAATATCTGTGAAAAGTAAGACAATAAGCCGGGCGTGGTGGCGCACGCCTGTAATCCCAGCACTCGGGAGGCGGAGGCAGGAGGATCAGTGCGAGTTCGAGACCAGACTGGGCTACAAAAGTGAGCTCAAAGCCAGCCTCAACTGCATAGTGAGACCCTGTCTCAAAAAGACAAAAAAAAAAAAAAAAAAGTAAGACAAAGTCTCTTTGTTAATGACCTTAGCAAAAGCAAGTTCACTGGACTCATGGAGGGATCCAGACCAAGTGAGATGGGAATCTCTGCCAAGATGCTTAACCTTCCCATGGAAGGAAAACAAAGGGTCTAGAAGGGAATACAGACTAGGAGGAGCAAATGAGATGCATTGGAACGTGTCAAAATCTTGAATATGTTCACTGCCCAAGGAAGGAAGTAGATGGAAGGAGAGAGAGAGAGAGAGAGAGAGAGAGAGAGAGAGAGAGAGAGAGAGAGAGGAGAGAGGAGAGAGAGAGGAGAGAGAGAAGACACAAGTGGAATAAACCATTAGAGCCCCCTCAGCCTGAAGCAACAAACAGGACTGAGTACAGAGTCGCAAGAGTTAGAAGCAGGCAGGAGAGACAAGAAGGGTGACAAGATGGGGCAGGCGAGCGGCCTGAGGAAGCACTTTCTCCGGTTTCCTGCTTTCCTGGAAACAAAGAGATGAGAAGGCAGAAGGATTCACCTTTCCCTCACTCCATTTTCTGAGACCCAAATAAACCAAGTAGGGCATTACAAACTGGATGAGCAGGAAAATGCCAACATCTCCATGTACGTTTCTTCCTGTCAGATCCGGGGCGCATTGCTTGGTGACTCCAGGTAGCGATCAGAGTCTTCAAATCCAGGTCCAGGGTGGCTCTCAGCCAGCAGCTCTACTGCATTCTACAGAAGTCTTCAAGAAGAAGACAGTCAAGAGGGGAAAATGATGCAGTAAGACTGGCAGAGCAGTGGCATCTGCTCAGTGCCACTGAGCAAAGGAATGAGAGCTGTCTGCTTTCGCATATCACAACGTTCATCTTCCCACAAGGGAGCAGCTCTGGTAATTTCTCTACAAATGTCTTCTTATAAGGATTCACAGGGGTGAAGAAAGATTCCTCACTATTCATTCATTTAAAGAACATGTACATAGAGGGGCCCGGCGGGATGGCTCAGTGGTCTAAAGCGCCTGCTTGGGAAAGCTTGGGCAGCTTCGGGGACCATGGTTCGATCCCCGGCACCACATGCTACGCCAGCCCTGCCCTTGGGGTGGGCTGAGCCAGCCATAAAAATGAGTGAATAAACAAACAAAGGTTCTGAAACAAGAAAAAAATAAATAAATAAAATTAACAACATGTACATAGAGACCCGCTGGTGCCTTCAATGAGTTATGATCAGGTTGATCATAACACAAATTCTTCCTGCTTTTTCCCAAAAAGCATTTTCCCACTTCCCAAGATATAGTGCCTATGCTGAGCCACCTGCAAGTGAACCTAAACAGGGAGATCAGCAAATGAGCCCCGGATGGTCACAGGGTGCTGGTTCACAACAGGCTTCCATTAAAAGATATAGCACCCTTCACAGAATGAAATTTAATCCATGCTTATTGTAATGCAGATTTGTCACCCAAAGTATGCTTGTTTATTTCCCAATGTATGGTTCATGCAGCACGAAAGAATTCCCATGATATCTGTGCCTTAAGGAGCTATGGTGCAAATAAACCTTAGCATACTGGCACCATACACTGTAAACAAATCTCTCTTCAAAGTACACATTGTGCTCAGGGCATCTCTTCGCAGACAGCAGGAGAGAAAAGCAATCCAGGATGTACAGTGGCTTTTCTACATTTCTTGCCAACTTCTATAGATGTCATTAGACAGTGGAGTTTACAGAGGATAACATAGATTTCTCCTTATGTGCAATGCTCCAAGTGGAAAAATCCAACAACAAATAAAAATTCTAACTTGGTCCACTGTGTACAAAATGACCCTGTACATGTCGGATGTTGACTTCCAAGGTTTGCATGAGTAACACAATAAATGCTTCCTACCAGCTAGGATGCTGTGGAGGCCATGAAAAATATTTTGACTACAAAGTTCAAAGCACACATTTAACAGTTTCCAACTGTTGGCAATTCTGTGCTCGGATCATCGTTGGAGCTCCAGGTTATTATGTACACATTCAACAGACTCATCTAGTCACCGCTAAAAACCCAGTTTTCCAACTTAAAGAGACAAATGGTGCAGAGAAGGATCATCAAGGTACTGACACTCATGTGAAGAGTGCTCAACGTCAAACTGGTAAGGTGTGAGGTCACACCTCACTTCTCCCATTTTTTAAGACAGAGTGTAAGGGTAGGGCTTTGCATGGTGGAGGCCTAAAGAATGTTCTCAGAAGCCTAAACACAGCACTATCTGAATGTATGAGTACAGTATGTGTATCAATTAGGGTTTAACTAGAGGATCAGATATAACACATGCTGTATAAATGTGCAAGAAATTACAAGACGGGTTTACGCCAGAGCCTGATGAGGAAGTGTGCAGAGGGCATCTGCACCCTGGAGACTGAAGGATGCAGCCCAAGGTCTGGAGCTCCCTGCAGGGCTCTGTGCAAGTCCACATCAGGAAGCCGATGGGTCTGTGACAGAAGGCAGATGAGTCTACATCAGAAGGTTGAAGGATCTAAGGCAGAGGCCAGTGAGGCTGGGCTAGAAGCCAGGAGACTGAGGTCCTCTCTGACTGTGAAGAGGAGCTCTTTTGAGGAAGTGTAATGCTCTATTCTTTAATTCTCTTTTAGCTCCTTTAGATGATGAGTCACTCCAGGGTGGGGCCTCCATGCCTTAGGGTGTGAAATTGCTGAGCCCATTTAGTTAAGCTTTTAACTTCTCAAATTTACACAAACTATCCACCACTATAGTATGGCACCTTACCTCTCTGTGCCTCAAATCTCCTACTTGGAAAAGAGGGACACCTTCCTCAGATGGGGTGAATAAAAGCATGAATGTGACTAGAACACACAGAATTTCAAATGAGTACTAGATACTATTATTTTTTATCAAGATGGAGTAGGTATTGTAAGTTCCACTGAGAATGCCTTTCCTTCATTTACCTCAACCTTCTGCTGTTGGTTGCCATGAGAAGGATGAACATGGGAGAGAATGCTACAGATCATTCTTCTTCACAGAGCCGACAGTAATCCTTATCATCATTACATAGTTTATAGTTGATCTTCACAGCATGCCTGTGACAGAAGGCCAATAAGTCTACATCAGAAAGCTGAAGGATCTAAGGTGCAGGCCAACAAGTCTGTGCTACAAGCCAGACTGACTGTGAAGAGGAGCTCTTTTGAGGAAGTGTAATGATCTATCCTTCCTTAATTCTCTTCTAGCTCCTTTAAGTGATGAGTCACTCTCGGGTGGGGCCTCCGTGCCCTAGGGTGTGAAATTGCTGAGCCCATTTAGTTAAGTTAAATTTAACATTTCACTAGTTTAATTTCAATGGGTTCTGAGGCTGTCGCCACAAATCCTCTGGAGTAGCACTGTGTTAAGCAGGTGCTTCATGCATGGTAGGCCTTTCACAGATGGCACCTCTCTTATCCTTTCCTTTCTTCTGTTCCTCACTAGCTCCTGTAAATCTATACGCATGAAGGAGTATAACTGTGCACAGTTACACACATTCACTTTTACCAGACTTTCCTCTAATACAACAAAAGACTGATCAGAAGAGACAAAGGTCACTGAACACTGTGAATGGAAACCTCTGAGAGGAAAGGATAACAATTATAAGAATATATGCATCAATAAATACTAGCACAACCAACTATATAAAACAAATATTAATAGACACAAAAATTCAAATAAGCGGGGCCCAGCGGGATGGCTCAGTGGTCTAAAGCGCCTGCTTGGGAAAGCTTGGGCAGCTTCAGGGAACGCGGTTCAATCCCCGGCACCACATGCTGCGCCAGCCCTGCCGTCAGGGCGCGGGCTGAGCCAGCCATAAAAATGAGTGAATAAGCAAATAAAGGTTATGAAACAAGAAAAACATAAATAAATAAAATTTTAAAAAATTCAAATAAGCACTAATGCAATGTAATGGGAGACCTTAATAACCTACCGTTACAAGTAGAAGGATCAACTATACAAAAAAAAAAAAAAAAAAAAAAAAAAAAAAAAAAAAAAAAAAAAAAAAAAAAAAAAAAATCTACAAAGAAGTATCAGAACTGAACCACATCTTTGACTTAGTATTTGTCTACAGAGTGTGCCATTACACAAAGTCAGATTACATATTCTTCTCAGCTGTACATGGGATATTCTCCAAAATAGACCACATACAAACTCGGAACATGCTGAATTAAACACATGCAAAGGAACTGAAATTATCCCACACATATTAGAAGACTGTAAAGCAATAAAATTTGAAATCAATGTAAAAGAAACCACAAAAATACATGGAAAATAATTAATACCCTCCTAAATAACCAATGGGTCACAGATAAAATTGAAAAGAAAAATGAGACAGTAATTATAACTAAATGATAAAGCAGATACAGCACACCAAATTTATGGGATGCAATGAGAGAAGTCCTATGAGGAAAATGCATAGTGGTGAACTCTTACATCAAGAATACAGAGCAAGCACAAATAAGCACCTAATGTTGAATCTCAAACTTGTAGAAAAAGAAAAATAAGTCCAGTCCAAAAGTCTTACAAAGGAGAATATTTTAAAAATAAGAGCAAAAATTAATGCAATTGAGACTAAGAAAACAACACAAAGAATCAATGAATTGAAGAGCTGGTTCTTTCAAGACCAAATAAAATTTACAAACACTCAACCAATCTTATCAATAAAGATTAAAATCCATGCAATTAGAAATGAGAATAGGAAAACTATAAGATATTCTGCAAAAATCCAGAAGACTATCGATACCTACTTTGAGAATTTGTACACGAGTAAGATGGGAGGCACAGGAGAAATGGACCCACCTACACGTCCATAAGACTTACGAACGCTGAATCAAGAGCATGGAAATATCTAGATAACCCAATATCAGACAATAAAATTGGAGATGTGACTATAACCTTTCAATAATAAAAGCCTAGGTCCTGATGGATTTGCTGGTGAATTCTACAAGACATTTAGAGAAGACCTAATGTCATTGCTTCTAGAACTCTTTAATAACATTGAAAGGGAAGAAATACCCCCAAAGTCAGTGCTATCAAAAGCAGAGAAGGACTCAACCACAAAAAGGCAACTACAGGCCAATATCTTTAATGATCACAGATGCAAAAATCGTCAATGAGATGCCAGCAAACAGAATGCAGCCAATCATCAAGAAGATTACATACTGTGACCAAGTAGAATTCATCCCAAAGATCCAGGGATGGTTTAACATATGCAGATCAATAAATATAATGCACCACATCAACAGAGCCAATAACAAACATCACATGACCCTTTCAGTAGATGCAGAAAAAGCATTTAACAAAATATAACACCATTCATGATGAAAAAACCTACAGGAAATTGGAATAGATGGGCTTATTTCAATCACATAAAAGTCACTACGACAAATCAACAGCCAAAAACATATCAAATGGTCGAAAATAGAAGGCTTTTACTCTAAAATTAGGAGTAAGACCAAAGATGCCCACTATCACCATTGCTATTCAATATAGTTTTGGAACAATTAGCCAAAACAGTTAGACAAGAGAAAAAAAAATAAATAAAAGGAATAAAGATATAACAGGAAGAAGTGAAATAATTGTTATGTGCAGACGACATGATACTCTACATAGATTCCCAAAGCTCCACCAAAGGACTTGATTTAATAACCAAATTCAGTTTCCTACCTAGACATAGAGTCAATGCTCAAAAATCAATAGCATTCCTGTGCGTAAATGACAAACTTCCTAAGAGAGAAATTAGAGAAGTTACACCTTGAGCAATAGCAGTGAAAAAAAAGAAATGCATAGGAATCAATTTAACAAAGAGTAAAAAAAAAAAAATCTTTACACTGAAAACTACAGTATTCTGAAAAATGAGATTAAAAAGATACAGAAAATAGAAAAATACCATTTGCTCTTAGGTGGGAAGAATCAACAAAGTGAAAATGGGCATACTCCCAAAATTATTGTATAAATTTAAGGCAATCCCTATCAAAATGCCAATAGCATATTGCACAGAATTTGATAAATCAATCCTAAAATTTGTTGAGGATCAGAGAACACCTAGGATAGCAAAAACAATTCTGGGTAACAAAAGCAAGTCAGGAGGCATCACAATCCTTGGTTTGAAATTATATCATAAAGCTACTGTGATAAAAACAGTATGGTACTGACAAAAATGTTGTTTGCCCTGAGGGTCACTGGAACAGAGTAGAAGATGCAGAAATAACTCCCAACACACTCAGCCACCTTATCTTCAACAAGGGACCAAACACTGTCCCTGGAACAAAGATAGCTTCTTTAATAAATAGCAATGGAAAAACCAGCTTCCCCCATACCAAGGACTAAAACTAGGCCCACAACTTGCACTGTGCACTAAAATAAAATAAAAATAAATCAAAGATATAAATATTAAAATGGCAACACTATATATGCTGGAGAAAGAAATAAGTAGAACTCTTGAAGACACTGGTGTAGGCAAAGAATTTATGAACAAAGGGAAATATTATAAAGTTAGAAATACTTGGTAATATTATAAATATGTAATATATTATAAATATATAATGTTATAAGTATTGCAAAGTATAAATCACATAGGATCTCATCTTACTAAAAAGCATTTGCACAGTAAAAGAAATCAACAAGGTGAAGAGACAACTCATGGAATGGAAAGAATTTTTGCCAGTTACTGTTCAGACAAATCACTAATATCTAAAATACATAAAGAGCTCAAATAATTGTACTCCCAAATTTAAGATCCCAATCCAAAAATGGGCATGTGAAATGAATACACATTTCTTAGATGAGGAACTAGAAATAGCAAATACATATATGAAAAAATGTTCAATATCAAATGAATATGTTCAATATCAAATCATGGTCAATTCCAATATCAAATGGTCATTTGAAAGCTGCAAGTTAAAATAATGCTAAGATTCTATTTCAGTCCAGAAAGAGTGGCTGTCATCAAAAACTAAACCAATCACAACTTCCAGGGGGACTGAGGGGCAAAAGGAAGCCTTTGGTGGGAATACAGACTACTCCACAACCATCATGGAAATCAGGTTAGAGATTTCTCTAACAAGTAAAACTGGAGGTTGACTGGATGCACCTCTTCACCTTCTCAGTATCTCCATAAAAGATGGAAAAGAACCAAACCACAGTGGAACATGCATAGCCAAATGTATAGTGGCACAATATTACCTAAATCTTGGAAATAGCACAAATACCCATTGAGTGATAAATGGATAAAGAATGTATTCTTCATACACCATGGAGTACTGCTGAGTCACAAGGAAGGGTAAGCCAGGACACTTCTAGCTAACTGGATACACCTTGGGATCATCTTCTTAAGTGAAATAAATTAGGCACTCATGTAAGTATTGCATTGTTTTTCTGGTAAGAAAAACAAAAAGTGTGAATAAGAAGCAGCATGTATACTAGAGAGTGGAAATAGAAAACAAATGTTCAAAGGGAAGGGGAACTAGGGAGGAAGCAGGGGGAAATGAAGGAAGTGAAAAGAAAAAGTGGAAACAAGTTTGTTTGTTTTTTTAATTTGATACAGGGTCTTGCTACACAGTTCAGACTCACAGTGATCCTCTTGTCTTAGCCTCCCCAGTGCTGGGATTATAGGCATGCGCCACCATGCCCCGTTTCAGAGCCAGCACTGTGTGTCTGGGACTCCAGGGCAGGTAGGGCAAGTGGAGCATCAGGAATCAGACTTGAGTCCTTGCACTTGCCAGACACGATCTCAGACCACCAAGCTATCTCTCCAGCCTCAAATGTTTGTAAATAAGGAGGAAAAGAGGGATTAAAGGGAAAAGAAGGAAATGGGAAAAAAAAGAAAAATCAGGATATATCATGTACAGGTACAAATTCCCAATGATGAGTATAATCATTATGTATGTCTAAAATTTGCTAAAAGATATAACTTTAAAAACCTGCAAGGCAAAACTGACTGTTATTTTTTTAAGGCTTGTTCTCTCATGAATTTTGTTACAATAATGGAAATCTGAATAACACAGAGGCTAGGGAAGAGTACAATGAGGACACAATCAGCAAGGTCTAGAAAAGTAAAAGCTCAGTCCTGGTCATTTTAATAAATGAAACAGTCTGTTCAGTGCAATGCAGTTACATCTACTGCTAGAATATGCATAACCAGTAACCTCCCCCGCAAAAAGATGCATTTATGACTTTATTTCTTTATTTATTTTTATGGCCGGCTCAGCCTGCCCTGTGGGCAGGGCTGGCGCAGCATGTGGTGCCGGGGATCGAACTGCGGTCCCTGCAGCCGCCCAAGCTTTCCTAAGCAGGCACTTTAGACCACTGAACCATCCTGCCGGGCCCCCAAAAGATGCATTTAAAAGAAAGCTGTCATTTTTTTCAGATTAATCCATGTTATTATTCTCTTGTAGTCCCACACCACAATAAGTGACCTGGTCTGTCTGATAGGAACTTTACATCATCAAATAATTACTACTTTTAAAAATTTGAAATCATAATAGTTTTCTACCTAGACATTCTTATATAAATTAGATAGTTACATTACAAATGTTAAAGAAACGCTACCTTTAGCCACATTTCAAAATACATTTTTATATTACTACTGAGGTACTATAAAAACTTGTCATTTTTTTTATCTATGACTTTACCATAGTTATTATGAATTATCTTTTAAAATACTTGGGGAATAAATTACAAGAAAGCCCATGTGAGCTTATTATGTGACTTGTTTCCCCATTTGATGCCCATTTAATCAATATTACCCTAGCAACTAAACTAGTTGTAATCTTATTGGTTGGCCATAGTTTTGTCCCACCTCACACTCATCCTGTGATTTGCCACTGGATGAGTGAGAAGTGAGGTTGTCGGCAGCCTATTTTTTGGGTCCCTCTCAGGTAGAAGCTTTCTTCTCTCAATAAATTCTTCCTACCCTTAAAAAATTATGAGAAAGTAAGTATCAGTGCATAAACAAAATGTATCCAATTTCTTCCAGCAGAACACAATGACTGTAGATTTTATACAATCTCTAGGGTGATTTATGATTTATAAAATATTCAAACAACACTTTCATATACCAAAGACTATATTTCCTTCCTTTGATTACAAAATTTATTCGGAAACTGCTACCTGCTACTCTGCCACTGCTAGTCTGTAGAAGTAAAGAATTAACATCTTAAATAGTGAAAGATAATAAACAAAGCCCAGAGACAGCTTTAATGGGTTACTTGGGGTTGCCTGAAACCTGGGATTCAAGGAGACAGAAAACAGCTTGTTCTAATGGCTCCTCAATCATTGTCTCTTCCCTTATTTGGGAAGATACTGGCTGTTTTATCCTGTTTGGAATGTTTTCAATTAGCATTTGTATTAACCTGATGTTAGGTAAATGGTGATAGCAGTAGTGGGCTCTAGTCTGCATTCCCCAAAGCAGTTATGCAAATTCCTTGGGCTGTCCTTTAGTATTCACTAAAAGTAATATTCTTCTGCAGGTCTGGGCTCACTGCGAGAGAGACAAATCTCAATGAGTCCTCTGAGCTAAAGTAATCGGTTTTCTTGTCGTTCCTTTCGGCACCAACAAAGAACATTACAACACTAGTCAAATGTATTTGTGGAGATACAATGACCACAACACTCATCTGCAGCCTTCCTGGTTTTAGTATTAAAACCCTTCGGTGTCACGCATACCAAGGTGATATTCATCCCAAATAGAACATGGAAACACTCAGAGGAAAGGGATGAATGAACTGCAGTGCGTCTAAGGAGAGTCACCCAGAGAAAAACATTCTCTCAGGCTTTCACAGAAAGCAAAATAGCCAAGCAATGGCCGTGACTCGTCCTGAAGGCTGACACTAACAACAGTTCTACAAAGTACATTCTATGGTCTCAAATTTAATCCTGAGGGGATTTGACCCTGGAAG
>PVJA010036404.1:9771-21094 GCA_004027025.1 Myocastor coypus
TGGTCCCTGAAGCCGCCTAAGCTTTCCTAAGCAGGCGCTTTAGACCACTGAGCCATCCTGCCGGGCCCCCATTCTTGGTTTTAAACCTTTTAAAAAAATCTTGTTGCCATTTTTTTATTATTTATTCTTTTATTTTAATTAATTAATTTTTTTGTGGGACTGGGGTTCAAGCTCACAACCTCACACTTGTCAGGCAGGCACTTGTGCCACGGAGCTATCTCCCCAGCCCCCTGTTGCCATTTTATTTTATTATTATTATTATTTTTTAAATTTTATTTATTTATTTTTTTTCTTGTTTTAGAACCTTTGTTTATTCACTCATTTTTATGGCTGGCTCAGCCTACCCTGAGGGCAGGGCTGGCGCAGCATGTGGTGCCGGGTATCGAACTGCGGTCCCTGAAGCTGACCAAACTTTCCCAAGCAGGCACTTTAGACCACTGAACCATCCCGCCAGGCCCCCCTGTTGCCATTTTAATAGACAAACTTGGAAAGTTAATTAGAAGTAAATAATTAAGGACAGAAATAATGAAATCTGTACTTTGTTGCAGAAAGCATCACCATAATGCCTGTATATTAAACAGAGAAAAGCACGGGTTACTCATAAATCCTCAGTTATTGCAGAAGCATATCCTTCAGGTCTTGCTTATTTATATCTTGGAGTGCTTTAAGTTTCAGCCTTGTCTTTTTGACTCTCTGGTAAGGGGCAGTTTGAGATGTGTCAGAATACAGTGCTCTATTAAAGTGTTAGAGGATCTGTGTCCCTGGTGGTAGCCAGGGGATGGTCGAGCCCTCTGCCTGCTTCCTCGGTTCTTTCTCGCCCCTGCCTCACAGCCCTGCACCACCAGAAACGTACTGTTTTGTAGAAAGATGTACTACTCTGTGTGTGTGTGTGTGGGGCAAACAGTGGATTCAACTCGGCCCTGTCCTGCCAGGCAAGCACTCTACCACTGAGCTGCTTCCCCAGACTGCTACTACACTTTGGGTGAATCCACAAGCTTCTTGAGTGTTTCTTTTTTTTTTTTTTTTCTTGTTTCAGAACCTTTGTTTGTTTATTCAGTCATTTTCATGGCCGGCTCAGCCCACCCCGAGGGCAGGGCTGGCGCAGCATGTGGTGCCCGGGATCAAACCATGGTCCCTGAAGCCGCCCAAGCTTTCCCAGGCAGGCACTTTAGGCCACTGAGCCATCCTGGGCCCCTTGAGTGTTTTTAAAAGTTAATTTTATTAAGACATGAAAATAAATGGAGGAGGGAGAATTGGAGAAAATAAGGCAAAAACACCAGGAGAGGGAAGTTACATTGAAGATTCATGGTGTGAAGCAGGGGCCACTCCCATGAATGATGTTTTGGGAACTGATTCTAACAAGAGCCCCCCAAAACGCACTTCTCACAAAGCCAAAATGTCTGACCTGTTGTCTCCACATGGAGTGACAGGGTCAGTTTCATTTTTGTCTTTATACTTAATTGGATTTTTTATATTTCCTTCAACAAAGTAAAAATAGGATCTGCTCTTTTCCAACCAAGGAGAAAAGGCTTGCTTTTTCCAGGATGAAGCACCCCCCTCCTGCATGGCTGCCCCTGGAAGTCCTCCCTTGTTTCGTGCTGACTTCCTGTGCTCTTTTTCCTTTTTTTCCCTAAGCTTTTTATGAAAATGCATTTTTATATTCCCCTAACCTGCTTTTATCTCGCAGTTTTTCCCTCAGTCTTTAAGACCCATATTTCCTGCTCAGCCAAGCAATGCTTTTAAAGCTATTTCTGAGTTAGATGCTGGTGGACTGTGTGGCAAGTAATACCTTTTTTCTTGACGTTTTCTGATTCTTGTTTCTGATCTAAACAGTGCTTTAAGTTCTTGGCTCACTTGTATATCAAAGGGAATATTCCATTTTCATTTAATTTTTATAGGGGCCTTCAAAATAGTCTATACTGGGGTTGGGGAGATAGCTCCGTGGCACAAGTGCCAGCTTTGCAAGTGTAAGGTTGTGAGTTTGAACCCCAGTCCCGCAAAAAAAAAAAGTCCATACTAATACACACTTTTTTACTTAAGTTCCCTTTGCTTCATTCTCTTTTTTTTATTGTTCTTAAGGGATAATTGAAGTGGATCCAAAGAAATGTGCTTAAAAGTATATTCCTATAGTACTTTGAAAATCAGTAGATACTTACTTTGGTGCTTGAAGTAGGAAATAATCACCCATTATTTATTTATTTATTTATTTATTTATTTATTTATTTATTTTTGTCCTTTTGAGACAGGGTCTCGCTGTGCAGTTCAGGCTGGCATTGAGCTCACTTTTGTAGCCCAGGCTGGTCTCGAACTTGTGCCGATCCTCCTGCCTAAGCCTCCCAAGTGCTGGGATTATAGGCATGCGCCACCATGCCCGGCTCACCCGTAATCTTAACACTCAGATGATTTTGCCCATTCCATAAGTATAATGCATGACACCGAGCAGGTTGCTGCGATATAGGGGAAACATAACACCTGGCCTGTGAGACTGCGAATATGCCAAGTTCACGGTCCCACACCATTGAGGAATAAAGTGAGCCAAAGGACGAAGTTAGAGTTTTACTGGAAGTAGAAGAGGGAAGTAGCTCTGGGATTTGCAGGGAAGGGGGCTACTGAGGCCATCTGTCAGGGATCATTTATACAGCAAAATCACAGTGAGGACATAATGTGGGACAAAGTCCAACCAAGCTACAGGGTGTGAAGTGCAATATAGCTGCGTAGCTTTTGTTATGGCCTGTATCTATGTCATCTGCCCCCAGGCCTCATGGGGTCCTAGGTGGGACCTATGAGGTGGCTGGGTCGAGGACGTGTGCCACTGAGATCAAGGATATGATGCTTGGATGCATCAGTGGTACAGTACGAGAATTCAGTTGCCCCATCCTGGGTGTGAGTGCTGCTCGTCCCGAGGTGGTGGTAGCCTGGGTAAGACGTAGGAACACAAAGGAGCTCGCTGTTTGTTGCTTGCTGCTTGTTCCTGGATACCTTGCTGCTCTGGGTCCCTGCTGCCTTCTGGCTACCACCACGATCCCTTTCCTCTACAATGCCCTTCTGTCATGCCAACCTGCTTTGGAGCCAGCCAGCTATAAACGGAAATCTTTAACTTTGGGTATCAGGCACTTTGTCTCAGCAATAAGAAAAGTAACCATGGTAGCGAATATTCATCCAATAGTGAAACAAGTCACACAGCAAGGGTGCGTGGAAAGAACAAAGACAGCTTGGGGAAGGGATGGCAGCCCAGGTGTTCTGGTCACCCACCTGAGCAGCTGATGTCTTGCTGGGCTAATCCAGGTTGCTGTTATCCCTTGGGGAGGCATGTAAGCGTGACCATTGCATCTTTATCTTGAGACCTGATCATTTTCAGATGCGCCTCCAGCCACAGTTCTGATGTCTTCATTTTTTTGTGCCCGTCCTTTTCTGCCTGCGTATTAATTTCTGTCTGACTTAGTTACCTATAATAACAACTATGTTCTGACCTCATAGGCTTAAAGTACTGTCTCAAATAAAAGTGCTGCTACTTTAGTAGGGGTCTCAGGGGCCTGAAGCACAGCAGACCTGAGCTGACAGTCTCTCCAAGTAAGTTGGTGTTCCACTAAGGTTCCTGCATGGGCAGATGCAGGGACTGTGTGTTCAATCCCACGCGTGCTGTGCCGGACCTGCCCCCAGGGCACACTGAGATGGCAATTGAGACTGGGCATGGTGGCATGCACCTGTAATTCCAGCACTTGAAGGGTTTAAAACAGGAGGGTCACTACGAGTCTGAACTGTGTAGTGAGACCCTGTACTAAATATTAAAAAATAAATAAAAATAAATAAATAAATAAATAAATAAACTGGTGTTTGGGCCCAGAAAGTATAGAGACATTAGGTGGAAGGAGTCCTGAGGCCCTTAGCTTTGAGAGAGTGTGGCTTTCCCACACTAGGGGTAGAGAGGAAACCAGGGAAAGATGACGGTCGAGTTGTCAGGCGCTTCCAGGAAGTAAGGGAGGATAGGTCCAGTCATGTCAGTGTGTCCATCACTGTTACCGCATTCCTTGATCTGCTTCCAGCACAATTGTTTTTTTTTTTGGCCTTTTTGAGACAGGGTCTCGCTATGCAGTTGAGGCTGGTCCTGAGCTCACTTTTGTAGCCCAGGCTGGTCTCGAACTCGCACCAATCCTCCTGCCTCAGCCTCCCAAGTGCTGGGATTACAGGCGTGAGCCACCACGCCCGGCTTTCCAGCACAATTGTTAATCTGCTAAAACTTGGCATATTAAACTTGGCACAAGCATAACATAAATACTTGTTTACAGTTCCCTTTCCCCTTGTGGTGTAGACTAGTGATGGTGAAACCTTTTAGAGCTTTTTCAATGATAACAGCCCGCTGAGGCATGTGTGCTATATGTTTGCCACTGGATAGACTTTCTAAGGGCGTAGCCCACATCGTACTTATTAGCTCAGTGAGGTAGTATGGAGTTGTGTTTTAGCAACAAGGACTTCAGACTTTGGAGTCATTGGCCCCTTTCTACTGTGTAATAGTTGGGTGGCCTTTAGCAAGTTGCTTAATAACTATGTGCCTTGGTTGTATTACTACAGTATTTGTGATACATAGTGAAGGCTAGAAAACTGCCTGGCTCATTAGAAATGCTGTGTAGTATAGCACTGAGTGGAAGTGAGCTGGATCCAATAAGAATATTCGTAATGCCTGATGCTAATTGAATGTAAAAATCCAACAGCTTGTAACTAATATGACTCATGTCTTTTTTTTTTTGAACTGGAGATTGAACTCAGGTTCTTGTACTTGCCAGGCAAACACTTACTCTATTGAGCTATCTCCCCAACCCCAATTCGTGTCATTTTAAATTCTGGCCAATACAGGACATAGTTACAGTTATGTCAGAGAAGACTAGGTAGTGTATAGAACTTTGTTTCATAAAAGAGTGATATTTTATTTATTTTTTTAAAGTACTGTATATTTATTTATTTTTGCAGGACCTGAAATTGGACTCAGGCCCTTGCGCTTGCCAGGCAAACTCTTATTCCACTGAGCTATCTCACCAGGCCCCAAGTACTGTATGATCTTAAATTCTTTCCTTATAGTTAAAGAGAAAACTAAAAGATAAGATTCCTCCAAAGCAGATGAGCATTTTTGATGTGTGGGGTTAAATATTAGCCTTGAACAACTGAGCAGTAGTTGTCAGTCATTGGGCTGGCTGGAATGAAAGAAAACACTATAACTTTACCCATTCATTCTGGTTTTTACCAGCTCAGAAAGTGAAACAATTGATCTCTTAGACTTTATGTTGGCTCATGGTAGGTGCTCCCTCGTTCACCCTGTAGTGAACATTGACTGTGGTGTGTAGACACACTAACAAAACTGGATTAGGGGCTGGGCTCTGTGATCAGTAAGGACTCTGCACTTGTCTTCCCACCCCCATGGGAGAAATCAGTAACTGGAAGTGTTAACACCTGCAAGTAAGTCCTCGCTATACAGCTGAGGCCCTTGGGTAAGAGGAGTCGAACCAGGTTCCAGGTGCTATCATGCAGGTCAAGAAGACCCAGTAAGGGAGGGTGAGCCCTGGGCTCTGGCTGGTGTTGGGTCTGGCCAGGCCTTTAAGGCACATGAGGTGTTTAATTTTATTGAATACTATGAGAAGCTGAGAATGGTTTAAAACCATTACTTGATCCAGTTTGTGTTTTGGAATTCCCTTTGCTGCTCTATAAGCTTTTCTTTTCTTCTGATTGGAATGTTCTTTAGCTAGATGTGTAGAATAAAGAGAGACTGATTTGTAAGCTCAAAATACTGATGCCCTTGAGTCATTTGCAAGGAAGAGCTCATCCATTAAAAATCCACCATACAAATGGCTTTGCATGTGAAACATAAGTTATAGAAAAAAAAAAAAAAATCTGGCTGTGCTGGCGCATGCCAGTGCTTGGAAGGCTGAGACACGAGGATCCTTGCGAGTTCATGGCCAGCCTGGGCTACAAAATGAGTTCAGGGCCAGGCTGACCCTGCATAGCAACACCTTGTCTCAAAAAGACCAAAAAAAGATTATAAAAATAAAGCAATTTAATGAAATGCTTGGTAAATGCAGATGATAGTCTTGAATCCCGAAGTTCTTGGATCAGATTCCTTGCTGACATATGTTGGCTTATCAGAAAAGTGGTAGCTAGGGGCCTGGCGGGATGGCTCAGTGGTCTAAAGCGCCTGCTTGGAAAAGCTTGGCGGCTTCAGGGACCGTGGTTCGATCCCCAGCACCACATGCTGAGCCAGCTCTGCTCTCGAGGCAGAATAAACAAACAAAGGTTCTGAAACAAGAAAAAAAAAAAAAAAAAAAAGAAAAGAAAAGTGGTAGCTAGAGTGCTAGAGTGATTTACTGTGTAGACACAGCTTTCCCATCTATTCCATTTAAAAACAAAAACCCTTCTTCAGTCTTTGCTGCATTGAAGACAATGACCAAGAGATCCTTTATTGCGCTTTCCTTTCTATCCTTAGATTCTGGTCTTACCTGTGTGGCCCGAGCTGGTCTGAGTCCTGGCTTAAGCTGTCAGGATTACAGATACCCGTACGCACCACTGTGCCTGCCTAGCAGAGTGTTTAGTTTTTTTTGTTTGTTTGTTTTTTCTTTTTTCTTTTAAACTAGAAATTCTCTATTTGAAAGAAATGTCTTTTTAATAATATGAATCATGGGCAAGATCTTTCACTTGTGTCATCAAATAAATATTTGAATGCCTGCTGACAAGTGCTATTATGTGAACTAAACAGACAAAAGGTCCATCCACATGGCCTCATGGCAGTGAGAGGAGGCAGATGTCAAAAAGTAAACATGGTATAGCTGTTCTGTTCTGCTTTGAATAGATGCAAGGGTGTGGTAGGGGTGGTGCGTGCCATCCTTGCCGGCTGTCAACTACACCAACCACAGGAAACTGTGTGCTTGTGAAAGGAAAAAGATTGTCTTCCTAGTCAGCACCAAGGAGATGGAGAGGTCACGTGTCACCACATGCTCCCTCCTGGTATCCAGGCCTCTTTTTTTTTTTTAGTACTTGCACTGGTTTTGGGGCATAAATCCAGTACTTATGATAACAGCCTCCTCATTTGGAAGGTGGTAGCAATATTAAAATTTTCACCCTTTTCTGTGTGCACATCCCATTTTGTACCTAGTGTTCTAAGTCTCTGGTTGTTGAATTTTCCACATCCATCTCATAACCAGTAAAGCAATTTTCCATTTTTGGATGTACTAAACATCAGGATTTGTATTGTTTCTCTTTGACCCAAAAGATATATAAGAACTTTCACTGTTTTTATTTTTTATTTTTTTTTTTTTTGTGGGACTAGGGTTTGAACTCACGACCTTGCACTTGCCCAGCAGGCACTTGTGCCTCGGAGCTATCTCCCCAGCCCCTTTTTTTTGTCTTTTTGAGACAGGGTCTCGCTATACAGTTGAGGCTGGCCTTGAGCTCACTTCTGTAGCCCAGGCTGGTTTCGAACTCGCACCGATCCTCCTGCCTCAGCCTCCTGAGTGCTGGGATTACTGGCGTGAGCCACCACGCCCAGCTAGAACTTTCACTGTTTAAACTTAAAACTTTCTAGGTATTTTTTGAAGTGTGGTCATTTGTGCTTTCTACTACAGTTTTCTTAGTATGCTATTATAAAATCGTTAAAAATACTTCAAGGTAATTTGAAGAGTGCAAATAAGGTAATTACAAAATTGTAGTTTGAGACAAAAGCCTTGCCCCCCACCCCCATGGGGACAAAAGCCTCTTAACTACCTTTTATTCTTAACTTCCCATATACTTAACTTATCAAAGGCTGTAATTGAAGTCTGAGCCCAATAGTTTTGGGGGCATGTATTTTCTTTAGCTACAGGGCCACTCAATGAATTTATTTATTTATTTATTTGCGGAACCAGAGATTGAACTCAGGTCCTTGCGTTTGCCAGGCAAGCTCTTATTCTACTGAGCCCCTAGGACTACTCAATGCATTTTACATACATAAAATCACTAATTTTTTTTTTGTTGTTGTTGTTTGTTTTGTTTTTGTATTTTATGGAAGGGTCTACAGGGTCTTCTGGATCAGACTCATAGTGATCTGCCTGTTTTGTTTTTTTTCCATCACTGGCTGGTGCAGGGGATTGAACTGCGGTCCCTGCAGCTGCCTCTAAGCTTTACTAAACAGGCGCTTTACTAAACAGGTGCTTTAGACCGCTGAGCCATCCCACCAGTCCCGATCTGCCTGTTTATAGCCGTGCAAGAGCTGGGATTACAGGCACACACTACCATGCCCAGTCTCAATTGCCATCTCAGTGCTCCCCCCGGGGCAGGACCAGCAAAAATCACTAATTTTGAATGTTTTAAAATACATGTATTAGCCGGGCGTGGTGGCGCACGCCTGTAATCCCAGCACTCGGGAGGCTGAGGCAGGAGGATCGCTGTGAGTTCGAGACCAGCCTGGGCTACAAAAGTGAGCTCAAGGCCAACCTGAACTGCATAGTGAGACCCTGTCTCAAAAAGACAAAAAAATAAAAAAAATAAAATAAAATAAAATAAAATACATGTATTAAACTCTCAATGTTATTTCTTATTAAAAGAGAGAGAAAGAAAGAAAGAAAGAAAGAAAGAAAGAAAGAAAGAAAGACGGAACGGATGGACAAACAAGCGAAAGAAAGAAAGAAAGAGAATGCATGAAAGAAAGAAAGAATACATGTATTTCAGGCTGGCCAGATAGTTCAGTGAGCCAAAGCACCTGCTTAGGCAGGCTCAGCGACGAGCTGTGCCAGCACCGCCCCCCAGTGGGGCTGAGGAGGCAGCCCCTGAGGCTGGGTATGGTGATTGGTACACCTGTAATCCCAGCACTGGGGAGGCTGAAAACAGGGTGATCACTATGAGTCTGATCTGTGTAGTGTCCTAATACATAAAAATAAATAAATAAATAAATAAATAAATAGGGCCAGCAAGATAGCTCAGTGGTCTAAAGCACCTAGCTAGGCAAGCTTAGGCAACCACAGCCACCGAGGTTTGATCCCCAGCTGCACCAGCCCCACTCCCAGGGCAGGCTGAGCTGGCCATAACATAAATAAATACATAAAGTTTTTTTTTTAATATATAAATAAATAAAATACATGAAAGCCATTATTTCAGTTTATATGCTGAACAAAAATCTTGCATATGTGCACCACATAATTTTTTAAATGTGAAGTTTCTTGTAAGATCCTTTTTTTCTTGTCTTTCTCATTTTATGTGTTTGGTACAGGAGCTCACTTCGCAGCCCAGACTTAATGATCCTCCTGTTTTCAACCTCCCAGTAACCTCCCATGCCTGGGATTACAGGCATGTGCCATCATGCCCAGTCTCTGCTGCCATATCAGCATGCCCCAGGCGCAGGGCCGGCACAGCATGCTGGGGATGAAACCCCGGTCCCTGCACTCCCCAAAGCAGGCACTTAGTCCACTGAGCTGTCTCGCCAGCCCAGATCCTTATTTGTGACTGATAAAAATACTTTCCTCTTCTCTGACCTTAAGAGTTTCAACTACCTTTAAATTTCTGTAATGTTTGTTTTATACAAATGCGAGTATTTCAAATCAGAACTTGATTAATTCAATTTAGGCTTATTAACTGTGACTTTAGTTTATGAGTATAATTCACCAGTACCTCTGTCAGTATCTTTTTTGCAAATTTGAATGCTGCCTTGGTGTTTTTCTTTTTTTTTTTACCTTGGTATTTTTCTTTTGCTGCTTTTTTTTTGTTGGGGGGGGCGCTTTTTATTTGTTTTCCATTCTAAGAAACTTATAATGTATAGAATGTATTTTTGTCCACAATTTATGACAAGTTGACTTGCATGAACTGCCATCTGATGCAGCAGCTGCTGGTGTGCCCAGTCGGTATTTCAGACACACCCACCTTTCTCCGACCTGCTTTAGGAATTTTCTCCTTGCATTATTTGTTGTTTGTTTTGTCTTTTTTTAATATTTAAAATTTTATTTTATTTTGTTTTTTATTTTTATTTTTATTTTTTTGTCTTTTTGAGACAGGGTCTCACTATGCAGTTGAGGCTGGTCCTGCACTCACTTTTGTAGCCCAGGCTGGTCTCGAACTCGCACTGATCCTCCTGCCTCAGCGTCCCGGGATTACAGGGGTGTGCCACCACGCCCAGCTTAAAATTTTATTTTAAAGAGTAAAAATAACAGAAACAAAGATAGAAAAAGAGTAACAAGCAGAGTACATAGAGTACAAAATTTCAAAACAAGAACAAAAATTTAACAATGGTTGTATTACATATTTTCATCATCAAATCTGTTTAGATTAATATATAGGTATCTAAGATTGATGAAATAATTAAACATTAATACTTTCAATAAACCTTATTTTTTTTAACTCTTCAGAATGCATTTTGTATTTAAGTTACACATCTAAAAAATTTACAGGGGCTGAGGATGTAGAAAATGCAAGGTCCTGAGTTTGATTCCTGGTACCTCCCAAATTTTATTTATTTATTTTTCCAAATTTTATTTTATTTATTTATTTTTCTTTGAGTTCTTATACTAGGGAGTTCTTATACATTTACATATGTAGGTCTAGTTTAATTCACTTATGAGTATATGTTCAAGATACACCCACTTATATACCAAGTCTTATATACCAAGTCTTCTTTATATACCAAGTCTTCCAGTTTATCGTTCTTTATAGCTGAGTAATATCCCATTGTATGAAAATACCATGTCTTTTTGAACTATTCTTCAGATGATGGGCATTTTAGTTGTTTCCAAGATTTGACTATCACAAATTGTGCTGCTATGAACGTAGGTGCACAGATATCACTATGTTTTGTGTGTTTGTCAGACAGGATCTCCTTATGTAGTTCAGGCTAGTCTTGAACTGGCTTTGAAGTCAAAGCTGGCCTCAGACTTGCAGTGGTCCTCCTGCCTCCACCTCTCACAGGCATGCACCGCGGTGCCTGGCTTCTTATTAAATTTTGTGAACCTTCATTCTTCAACTCTGGAAATTTCTCTTCAGTTGTTTCAGCTTCATTTACTTTGTCTTTCTGTTCCAAGTATTCTGATTATACATAGATTCTATGTCCTAGACAAGCCCTCTACATCTTTTTTTTTTAAATCTTTTCCTGTCTTAATTTCTTTGCCTTCTTCCATTTCCTGCAGGATTTTTTTTTTTTTTTTTTTTTTTTTTTTTTTTTTTTTTTTTTTTTTTTTTTTTTTTTTTTTTTTTTTTTTTTTTTTTTTTTTTTTTTTTTTTTTTTTTTTTTTTTTTTTTTTTTTTTTTTTTTTTTTTTTTTTTTTTTTTTTTTTTTTTTTTTTTTTTTTTTTTTTTTTTTTTTTTTTTTTTTTTTTTTTTTTTT
>PVJA010036405.1:0-21116 GCA_004027025.1 Myocastor coypus
AACCTTAAAAAAAAAAAAAAAAAAAAAAAAAAATCAAGTAACAGCAAATGCTGCTGAAGCTATAACAGAAAAGGAACTCTTCAATATTACTGATAGACATATAACCAAGTACACCCACTATGGTAATTAGTATGGGATTTCCTCAAAAACTAAAACTAGAAATTCAATTTGACCTAAATATTCTCCTTATATGTATTTTCCTGAAAAGGTTAAAGATGCTATATTTCAGTGAATTTTGTGTACTACAGTTATAGCTGCATTATTCATGATAGCTAAATCTTGAAAGAAGCTTATATAATTTCATGAGCACATAAATGGATAAAAAAATATCATATTTGGGGCCCGGCAGGATGGGTCAATGGTCTAAAGCGCTTACTTAGGAAAGCTTAGGCGGCATCAGGGACCACAGTTAGATCCCAGGCACCACATGCTGCACCAGCCCTGCCCTCAGGGTAGGCTGAACTGGCCATAAAAATAAATAAATAAACAAACAAAAGTTCTGAAACAAGAAAAAAAATAAAAATTAAAAAAATATATGAAAAACAAAAATAGAAATAAATTAAAAATGCCAAAAAAAGAGCTGTAGAAAGAATAATAAAATTTTTAAAATATCATATTTGCATACCACAGAATACTACTCTGCCATAAAGGTAAACTTAAGTCATTTGTAGGAAAGCAGATGCACCTTAAAACCATAATCTTAAACGAACTAAATCAGACACACAAGCTTAAATATCACACGAGAAATCCCAGCTGTCAACAAAGTGCAAAATGGAAGACAGATAATACGAATAGGGAAGATACATATTTCTCAAGTGGGACGAGGATCAAGAGATGGAGGAGAGAGGGGAAAGGAAGGGATGAAGACGTGTCACAGGCATGTACCATCTTCACAAAGGAATGTAAGCACTATGTATTGCAAATCCATACCAATAAAATTAAGCTTTCTTGCATAAAAAAGAGAATAAACCAAGATCTAAGTTCAAGTACTTATATATTTTCCTATCATAACTTTATGACCCCCTTGTGAAGTAGGACAGGTTGCATCAACTCCAATTTAAAGATAAGTATCACCCAAAGGTTCAGTGACTTGAGTTTTGGCCTGAACCCTACTATTCCACTTTCCTTTCATCCCAGCCTGTCATCTTCCTGTCATTCTATAGCTGCTTGGATCCAGAGGGAAAGCCAAGATGTTATAATTAGCCTTGAGACTAAAGTATGAACGGAGTGTGAGCCATGCATTTTTTAAAATGTGCTTGGTAGGATCACATCCAAATGTTAAAACCCTTAGCCCAGTAGGAAATGCAACGGGTTTAGAATCTTCAAAGCAAAGCTGGAAATGACCTACATTTCAGAGAATTTCTGCCCTGGACTGCTCTCAAAGCCACGTGATAGCAGAGGTAGTTAGTTGGGGCCTGAGAGGACTCCCATGCGTACTTAGCCAGGTTAAAATAGTACTCACATCCGGAACCCTGATGACTCAGAGCACTTCACACTCTGGGAATCCCTTGCCACACATCCTACCACTCACTTTTCATCTCCATGGAGATTCACCTTTCTGAAACGATGCCATATTCGTTAGTCACCATAGCAGTCTGGGCAAAATGTAAATCTAAGCCATGGTCTAGGCCTTCTTACCTAGTATCCCCTGCAGTCCCTGTTGCACCTCATCAATGAGTCACATATGACCATCAATAATGTCACAGGTGATGTTCCTGTTCAATAAAAAGAATACTAAGAACGTACCCTAACTTATCACATTATGGAAGTACATGAGACAGTGAGCAAAAAGGTCCACAGCATGGTTACTGTTACATTTTAAATAGTCAATAAATATTAGCAAACAATTTATAATTTTTAATAACATCATCACTATTCTTGATGAAGAGTTTAAGTCGATTAAATTTAATTCAGGAGCATATGACTAAGTAGCACATATAACTAGATATTTTAAAGCCTGAACTGGGTCATTTCTCAGCCTAACATAGTTGGACCTGGAGTGTCCCACAAAGGCCCGTATGTTGCAGGCTTGGTCACTAGCACATGGCACTACTAGGGAGTCATAGAGCTTTTGGGAACTAAGTCTTAACGGGTGAAAGTTAAGTTGGTGGATGTGCGTCCTCACAATGGTACTGTTCCTCTCTCTTTGCTCCCATGTAAAAATGGAGTGGAAAATTGGCTCTGCCCCACACCCCCAACCTCAATTTTCTACCTCAAACTAATAGGCCCAATAGGACTGATAATTCTAAAACCATGAGCCAAAATAAATTTTTCCTCTACGTTGACTATCCCAGGTATTTTGACACTACGAAGAAAATTGACTAAGGCATAGTTAGTCAGTTCTCAATCCTTTTTCTGTCTATGATATCTCAACAAGTTAGAGGGGGCCCGGAAGGATGGCTCAGTGGTCTAAAGCACCTGCTTAGGAAAGCTTGGGCAGCTTCAGGGACCACAGTTCGATCCCCGGCACCACATGCTATGCCAGCCCTGCCCTCAGGGCAGGCTGAGCCAGCCATAAAAATAAATAAATAAATATACAAACAAAAGTTCTGAAACAAGAAAAATAAAATAAAATAAATTATTTTTTTAAAAAGTTAAAAAAAGAAGATAAGGGTGGGAGCTGCCTATCTCCATTCTGAGAGAAAGGAAAAGCCTACAAGAGGCAACTGAAATTTTTAGACCCTGACTCCTTTATACTCTGCATCCCTACACATTCAATTTCTTCTTTTTGTTTTTGTTTTTGTGGGACTGGGGTTTGAACTTACGACCATGCACTTGCCAGTCAGGCACTTGTGCCACAGAGCTATCTCCCTGGCCCCTCAATTTCTTTTTTTCTTTTTTAATATTTATTTATTTATTTATTTATTTATTTATTTATTTGATACAAGGTCTGGCTATGCATCTCGGACTCATAGTAATCCTTCTGTCTCAGCCTCCGCAGCACTGGGATCATAAGTGTGCACCACCAGGCCCACTTTCAGTGGCCAGCACAGCTCACTTGGGATTCCAGTGCTGGCATGCAGTACCGGGGATCAAACCTGGGTGTTTATGAGAGACAGGCAGGTGCTTAGACCACTGAGCTATATCCCCAGCCCCTATACATTCAGTTTCTGTTATAAATTAAAATAAATTTTAAGGGGCCCGGCGGGTCTAAAGCGCCTGCTTGGGAAAGCTTGGGCGGCTTCAGGACCGCGGTTTGATCCCCGGCACCACATGCTGCGCCAGCCCTGCCCTCAGGATGGGCTGAGCCAGCCATAAAAATGAGTGAATAAACGAACAAAGGTTCTGAAACAAGAAAAAAAAATAAATAAAATTCTAAAAAATAAATAAATAAATAAATAAATTTTAAGAAGAATGAATTCAAGGCAACAAGATTTAGAAGCTCTGGAAGTTGAAAGTCTGAAATCTACTGGACCAAATACAAGGTGTCATCAGGATTTTCCTTCCTCTGGAGGTAGGGCAGAGGATCCCTCCTTACCTCTTGCAATTGCTGGTGGCTGCCAGAACTGCTTGGCTTGTGACTTCATCAGCCCAGACCCTGTGCCTGCTCCTCTGTGTAAGTCAAATTTTCTGTCTCCCACTTACCAGGATGCATGTGACTTCATGTAGGACCCACCTCAATGACCCAGGATAAAATCCATCTCAAGATCCTTCACTTAATCACATCTCCAATTTTTTCATAAAAGGAAATTTTTTATTATTGTTATTATTATTATTATTATTATTATTATCTTTTTATGGCTGGCTCAGCCTGCCCTGGGGGTGGGTCTGCAGCAGCATATGCCAAGGACTGAACTGAGGTCCCTGCAGCTGCCTAAACTTGCCTAAGCAGGTGCTTTAGACTGCTGATCCATCTCACTGACCCCCTTGGAAGGAAATTTTCATGGATTCCAGAGACTGGGATATGACTATCTTGGTGGGGCTGGAGGGCAGCATTTTCATCCTACCACAGCCACTCTTTCTGCTAAATTATTTGTTCAGGTTGGTTTTTCCCACTTTCTCCAGTCCTATCACAGGCAACCTTTTTTTTTTTTTTTTTTTTTAAGAATTTTTATTTTATTTATTATTTTTATTCTTGTTTCAGAACCCTTGTTTGTTTATTCATTCATTTTTATGGCCGGCTCAGCCTGCCCTGAGGGCAGAGCTGGCTCAGCATGTGGTGCCGGGGATCAAACTGCCATCCCTGCAGCCGTCCAAGCTTTCCCAAGCAGGCAGTTTAAGACCACTGAGCCATCCCACCGGGCCCCAACACGGGCAATCTTAATGAAGAAATTGCTGTCTAGACCAGGCTCCTTGACTTTGGCAAGGCTCTTGCCAAAACTCCACAAGACAGAATTACCCAGGTTCAGTCTATTTCCAGTCGACAAATGTTAACTGAAAAAATGCCTGTATTCCAGGGGACTGAGATGGCAAAGATGAATAAGGTCATTCTCTGCCCTGGGAATGAAGCAGGTAGGACTAAAAGATGTGTCTTAGTTACTCTTTGCTCATTGCTGGGACAAATACCCAACGCCCAAAATGAAGGAAGGAAGGAAAGGTTTATTCAGATCACAGTTACTGAAAGTTTCAGTCCATATTCAGCTGACTCCAAGACTTGAGTAGAACAGGACAGAGAGCATCCAATTCATGGCAGCAAGACAGTAACAAATGGCAACAGAGGCAACGGACCAGCCAGGGCAACAGAGAAAGAGAGTCTCAAATCATACCCATAATCCCAGCAGTACTAAAATCCGTAATCCCAGTAGTACTAAAACACATAATCCCAGTGGATCATGAGTCAGTCTCAAACTCTAGACATCACTGCTCCATGCTCTCATGAGGCTTTGGGGAGACAACTAGACACAAACCATAACGAGATATGATGGTCCCACCTTCTGTTATGAACAATTGCAATGAAGAGCTGGGGGGCACAGGGCCATAAGCCTGGGTCCCACAATGGTCTAAAGCAGAAGTTCTGAGGGGCCAGGGAGACAGCTCAGGAGCACAAGTGCCTGCCTGGAAAGTTCCAGGTCCTGAGTTCAATCCCCAGTTCTGCAAAATAAATAAATAAAATAAAATAAAATAAAAACAAGTTCTGGATTATAGTCGCATCTACTCTCAGAAAATGGTGAGAACTGTTTAAAGGTCTCTGGACACTTTTAATATTGTGTTGGTGCTGACATTTTTAAAGAACGCAAATTCAGCTTTTAAAAATAGAGCATTACTCATTAAGTATTTTTCTCCTGATGTTTTCTCATGCTTAGAACAGATTTGTGTTATTTAGTCACTGTTTAGATACTCAGAAGTGATGCTGTGTCCTTCAGAGAGTTTCATATCTGGAGACAGTGATCCTCTGCCTGTAATTGATGAAGACAAGTTTAATTACCAGACCAAAATCTTGTTTCTGTGCCATTTAAGGTATTTTGGGAGCAGGTTGGGGGGACTGAGGTTTGAACTCACGACCTTGCACTTGCCAGGCAGGCACTTGTGCCACAGAACTCTCCCCAGAACCCTCAAAGTATTATTTTTATTCTCAGATATAGTTACTTTTTCCTTTGTAATGGATAAACAATCTGTGGAGAAGACATTTTAAGGCTATTCAACCAGCCTGTTCCTTATGAGCATTTCCTCTGTAGTTAGCAGCTATGAGTGAATCTGTCTAAATCCCCTTTTACTATAATAATCATTGCACAATCAAGATTTTCCAAATTAAACTTAACTTCCACATTTGTATAGTCACAAAGAGTCTTCACTTCTTACTGATTTATCTGCCTACCTATACGTTATCAGTATGAATTCATAAATTCTTCTTTCCAACATTTTATAAATCAATACTTTATTTAATTACTCAACGCATCAATTGTACCCAGCTAGACCAGTGGGAATCCCTTTAGGCAGTGCCTATGTGAAATTCCCCCTCATCATTTTCCCCAAGTATTCTTTTACTCCTTTGGAACAAGATGTTTCAAATTTTATCTTGTACTTGCTCTGTCTCAGCTGTGGAACTGGCCATTGTTTTGGGGAAAGTTCTAGCTTTCTTTAACTTTGGAGATCAGGATCTGAGTTGCTGACTAGGATCTGAGTTGCTCCTGGACAGTCTTTGTTTGCAGGACCTTTCAGAAAACAAAGTTAGGAAAACTAGACCTGCAATCGCAATGCATATGTGCATGTATATATATTTCCATTATATGTAACATACACATATAATACATACTGCTGATATATATATATATATATATATGAAATCAGGTATTCATCCTGCTGTCTCTAGTCCAATTCACCTCACAGGCTCCTCCTTGCCTTCTTCCATTCCATATTTTGATGTCCTTTCCCCATAATTAGAATTCACTACGAGCAGCATGAACAAATACATTTCCTCATTTGCCCAATCCCATAATAATCTAGAATAGTTTCACCATTGCTTCATGCACCTATCACAAGATGAATAAGGCTTATACACTGACAAGAGTTTAGAACTAGATTACGATCACCCTGTTGTCCATCAGACGAGGGTTCTTTTGTTCAGTTCAAATGGAATCATGAATTGGAAAAGCATACCCTCTATAAGCAGCCCTAATGTCACTGGGTAGTGCTGGATGCCAACACCTGATGGAGCCAGCTCCTAGCCACTGCAGCTGCCAGCCAGCACCATCAAATACCAACTTGCACTGGACTCTATAGGTCAACTCTACCGGATGCTATGTCTCACTGCTGGTCTTCATTGGCTGCTAGTCTCTGGAGCTCTTCAGTATTAATAGCTTTGAGTGTTTGTTTTCTCTGTGCACTGCTACTCAGGATAAAAATCCTAAGTGACATGCAAGCCTTTTGGCACCCATAGTACCTGAAAAACCATGAGGGGCAGATTTATAGGAACATCAAAGTAATTATTTAAACAGGGCCTGTGCTGAGCATAGTGGAGCTAGCACCCAGGAGGAACCCTCCAAAACTAAAACTCAGGAAGCAACTGGAAAGTGCTCTTATGTACCAGCTTGCAGAATTGTTTCAGAGGGGGTGAGCATTGAAACCAGAGAATCTCCTGGAAGGTGCGGTACAAAGTTGGCTATGCAAAAAGGGACGCAGATTCCTCCTTTCCTGACCTTACCCCTATAGCCTGAACTGGCTGGAGTGCTGGAGTGGAAAAGGTAGCGATGGCCAGGGAGAACACTGCTAGACAGTCTTACAGGATGCTGAAGCAAACTGTCCCTGTCCATTGGTGTGCAAAGGACATCCAAGGGGAGAGGCATGCTGACCACTAGCCAAGCCACGCCTCCACCAGCCAGTGGGGGAGGGGTGATGAGTCAGGTGCTGCTCCTCTGGCTCACCCTCACCCCAGCCTCTCTTAAAATGGGCAGCAGAGAGGCAAGTGTTGTGTTCCTGCATCCCTTGGGTTTGTACTTCCTTTTGCCCATCACCTTTCAGTGTGGTTGTAAAGTAATGTAAAGTACACCTGGGTTTATCATAGTTTTCTTTCTTGCTTGCTTGCTTCTTTATCTATTACAGGGTCTACAGGGCCTCACTTTACAGATCAAATTCATAGTTTTCAGCCTCCCAAGCCCTGGGATTACAGGCGCACACCACCACACCCAGTCTTTGTTGTGGTTTTCTTACAGTTTTAGTTTTTTCTTTCTTTGGTCATCTTGTTTTAATTTTATTTTTCAATATGTAAAACATTAGCATATTTCTAAGAGTCAAAAGTACAGCCAGATGATATTAAGAGAAGTGTCACTCCCTCTGTAGTCACTTCCATTCCTGCCCTTTGTAGATAATCAACTGCACTGTTTCCTGGTTTGTGCTCCTTGAGTTTCTTCTGGTAGCAAGAAATGGATAAGATTTGTTTCCCCCTCTTTCTTACACAAAAGATAGTATGGTCTCTGTCCTCTTCTGTGCTTGGAATTTTTCATTGAGTATTTCCTGGAAACCATTCTATGTCAGTACCAGAAATCCTTTCATTAAGTTTTTTTTTTAAATATATATTTATAGCTACACAGTACTCCCTGGGAAATATGTACCATATTTTATTCAATCAATTTACTTTGTCTGGATATCTAGGTAGTTTCCAACCTTTACTTTTACAAATGATGCGATGAATAATTCTATATACCCTATATTTTCACATCATGTGGGTGCTTCATCAGAGTAACTCCGTGAAAGGTTGGTTTCTGAGTCAAAACACAGGTAGCCATGTGTTCTTTTTGTTAAATGTTGCAAAATTTGCCTCCAAGAAACTGCAGCATTCTGCTTTCCCCGTGGTAGGGTATGAGAGCGCCTCCTCAGCAGGGCACATTGCCAAGGTTTTTAATTTCCTTCATCTGGCAGATAAGAAGCAATACCTCATTGTAGCTTTAATTTGCATTACACTTATTATAAACTGAAGCTGAGTGGCTTTTCATATATTTAGAAACATTTTTATGTCTCTTTTGAATTGCCCATTATGAATTTTGCCCATGTTTCTACAAGAATTTTCATCTTTTTCTCTTAATTGCTAAAAGTTCTTTACCTATTTCAAATGGTAGCTTTTTAACATGTGACATATACATTTTTCTTCTTGGTTTTGTGTGTGGCAATTTTGGCCATGCAAAAACCTAGCTGGAGTTTATTTGTTGTTGGTGGGGGCTTTTTGTGGAGGCGGTTGGAAGGCAACAGGAATCAAACTCAAACCTTACACTTGCCAGCCAGATACTGTACCCCTGAGCTAAATCTTTGATCTCCTGTTTGTTGCTGTTTTAATGCAGTCAAATACTTTAACCTTTTCCTACCAAGTATCTGGAACTTTTAGTCAGTTGGAAACCCTTTCTGTGGGGCTGGGGAGATAGCTCTGTGGCACAACTACCTGCCTGGAAAGTGGAAGGTTGTGAGTTCAAATCCCAGTCCCACAAAAAAAAAAAGACTTTTTTGTCTACCTAGGGTATACTTGTATAATTTCATATTAAAATTCAGATCTCTAAGCCTCTTATACTTTGGTCTTGATTATGATGTGAAGACCTCAATATAATTTTAATTTTACTGAAAGGCTATCCAGTTTATTCTAACACTATTTGTTAAAAAGTTCATCTCTACCTCTAGCATTACTAGAACCACCTCTATCCTACATTTAAGGTCCCTACATAGCTGTGTTTATTTTTTGGCTAATTCTAGTTTATTCTATTGACCTATTGTCTAATCATGCACCAGTGCCTCATGTTTTTGACCTGTTAAGGATAGTCTTACCTCAGAGCTCTTCCTTTTCAGAGTTCTCTAGATAACCTTGCATTTTTCCCCATATGATTTTACACATTAATTTGTCATGGTCTTTAAGAATCTTCTTGAGCCAGATGTAGCAGTGCACACCTATAATCCCAGCATTCAGGAGGCTGAGACACAAGGATCTCTGCAAGTTTGAGGCCATCCTGGGCTACATAGTGAGTTCAAGTCCAGTCTAAACAATATATTGATGATCTGTCTCAAAGAAGGATAATAGGGCTGCCAGATAGCTCAGTAGATTGAAGCACCTGCTTAAGCAGACACAAGGACTGGGGTTTAATCCCCAACACGCCATGCAGGCCCTGCCTCCAGGGTATGCTATGACCACGGTTGAGACTGGATGTGGTGGTGTGCACCTGCAATCCCAGCACTTGGGAAGCTGAAAACAGGAGGATCACTAAGAGTCCCATCTTTGTAGTGAGACCCTGTAGACCCTGTACTAAATACATTTAAAAGAAAAAAAGGCGGAATAAAAAATTTCATTTAATGTTTATGTTGGAGTTACATTAAATTTACAAATGCCATCAGAACTGACATCTTGACCAACATATAAAAAACAAGAGGGATCTTTTTTTTTTTTTTTTGCTTGTTTTAATGTAATCAAATTTACCCAGCTTTCTTATCAAGTATCTGGCTACCCCTAACTTTCAGAGTTCACATTTGAATAAGCTCCTGAGTGACCTTCCTTCAGAGTTAGAAATTGGCTGTTCAGGTATGGCTCCTTTCTTTCATTTTGTTGTTTCACTTTATTGGCCACACAGATTAATGGGATTTAATCCTGCAAACTCACACATGTACATAACACACGTAGGTGATTCTAACCTCCATCACCCCCACACTGTCAGCCTGGTTTCACATTTAGGAGGACTTCCAATGTGAATAATATATCTTGCTCATGTCCCTGGCCTGTGTACTCTCAGAGAAGCATAGGTCTAGAGGTCTCAGAAGACATCTGAGGCTTCAGGAGGTACCACCAAGTCCCCTCCCCACTGGTCCTTCTCCTTACTGCCACTGTCACATCACAGTACACCCCTGGGTGGCCTGACCTCACCCAAGCTCTGTCAAGTTACTGATACTTTCAGGCCTGATGTTCTCAGACATCTACTTAGGTAATTGAGGCTATTTAATGAAATAACAGTCCTCAAATGACTGTTATCCCTTTATAACTCTACTAGTCGCCACAGGAGTATAGTAGACTCTGGCCTAAGAAGCTGAGAATTTCATGGGAGAAGCAGAGTAACTCACCTAAAGTAGAAAAACTGTTTAAAACTATTCATGTAGGGCTGCCATGATAGCTCAGCAGTCTAAGCACCAGCCTGGCAAGCTCAAGGACTGAGGTTAAATCCCTGGTACTAAAGGCCATGCTGGCCCCAGAATGCCACACACTCCATGCCTGCCCCAAAACCAGGTGTGGTGGCACCTGCCTATAACTCCACCACAGGGGAGAGTGGGACAGGAGAATCACTACTAGTCCATCCAAGCTGCATAGAGAGACCCTGAGCCAAATAAATAAATTATAAAAATAAAACTTCATGTGAAGAGGTTCCCATTGTATAGCCAGCTCTACCAGGCATGACCTGTGAGGCTATAGGAACAGCTAGAATAGGATAGTGAGACAGGAATGAAGGGCAAAGAACAAATCCCAAGAAATGAACCCTGGTAAAGGCATAGAGGTGGACTGGGTGTGGCGCTTCACAAGACAGCAGACCCCCATCCAGACAGCTGCAGACCTAGAAAGGCCAGCCACCCCTGCCTGAAGCCTCCTACCTTGGCGTTCTCCTTTCCCAACCCCTAATTAGACTCCTTCCGACTCTGTTAGGGAATGAGTCCTAGGTTGCCAGACACCAGTCCTTCAGAACTGATTTCTCTGCACCGTTTCCTTTCCAGGGAAAGGCCTGGAGTCATTAACTGGTCATTGTGAGTCAAATCAGTGGTGGCTAGCCACATATGGCTTTCCAGCACTTAGGATGTAGATGGTGCAACTGAGGAAGTGATTTCTAACTTTATTTAATTCATGTAATTTTTAATTTTTAAATGGAAGCAGTGTATTTTTTTCCAGGGAATCCAATTTTTTTTTCAATCATTACATTCCACATTAGCCATACGTAGGATTTCATTGTTGAGTTGTAGTGTGTGTCCATTTTAAAATGTTTAATGTGAATACTAACAAATTCAAGGTGATGCATGTGGTTCACTCATACAAATTTGCCTGTGACAGCGCTGGTCTAGACTTCACAACTCAGTGTGGTCTGGTTTATGGCATGTGTCAGAACTTCAGAATCCACATTTTAATGATTCCTCCCAGGTGAGTCCCCCAAACAACAAGAGAAGTACCGCCCTAGAGCCCTGAGAAGACACACGCAGGCCTTCGCTCAGTACAAGTGCACCCCTCTCCCACTGGACGTCGGGGGCAGGAGTGGGGAAGGGACCTCAGGGAGAACACCGCCTGCCACTGTGACATCACAATGAACCCTTGGGTCTCCCAGCCCCTCCCAGCTATCCAGGCAGAGTCATTTCCATCTCTGCAGCCCACCACACACCACCAGGCCCCTCTGCTGGCGAGAGGAGGCCGGATCCATCCTCTCGCGCAACGCCCAACTGATTAAGACCCAGCTGAAGAGAAACTGAAATCTCTCTGCTCCTGAAGTTCCACAGTGAATGAGCAGTTCCTCTCAACAGACTCACCATGTATGCCTCACCCAGGAGGTAGGTACACTGCTTTTTGAAACTCCACGAATCACATAAGTGTACAGTATTTCCTTAATGATAAGTTTATAATAGAGGTGATACCAATGCTTTGATTTAATTTACTTCCCGTGTGTATGGTGAGGAGCTCACAAACATACTCTAGCATTACACAAAATGGACTGAGAAGCTGCTACCCAAGCCTGTTATTTATAAGCCTGGTTTCTTCATGCTTTAGCCTCTTCCTCCACTTGTTTTCCCTTGAAAACTTTCTTCTTCCTTCACCTCTTCTTCCTGTTTCCTCACTGTTCCCAGGAGTAACTTAGCTCTGAACTACAGCTCTTTTTTCCTTCTATCTCTATGATTCTGGTTGTCAAAATCTTGTAACAGCCACCCTAGTGAGCTGGAAAAGCCAGCTTCCATCAGGAATGACAAAAAGAGTGGAGCCTCAAGGACCGCTCCTCAAGTTTCTGGGCTCCCAGAAACTGGCAGGATCTTTAGGGACCCTTCTGCCTCCTTCCAGGTTAGGAACTACCAACTTTTAACTCCAAGGATTTTTGGTTTTTTTTAGTCACCACAGCTCCTGTGGGCCTCCAAGGATTAAAAAAAAAAAAAAAAAGTAAATGGTGCTAATTCTTCACTTGTCACAGGAGAGAAAAATGAGGCTTGCAATTAGCCAGGGAACCTGAGTCACACTAACACACACACACACACACACACACACACACACACACACACACACACACACACAGGAAGCAGCTGAAAATGAGAGTGCGCAAAAGAAAGCACAGGGTAAAAACTAAGAGGCACTTCTGAGACTGCAGGACAGAGCTGGTGGTTCTGAAGAGCTGTCAAAGTGGGGACTTAGGCAGCTTCCTGAATTCAGAAGAAGCCCAGAGCGAATAGACCATAAATAAGAGGCCTCAGAAGTAGTTATGAATGTGACAGAACAAGTCAGCCGTGACTTAAGAGTAAATTTTATTGTTCTTTAATCGCTGGTTTTCTAGGACTGACACAGAAGACAAGGGTGTGTCTGTTGGCTAAAGTATAGCACACCTAATCCCTGGTCTTAGCCTGCCAGGGTTTCCACAGTGGACTGAGCTCTGCAAATTTTGTTAAAGGTCACTGTGCCCACCCTTTCTTGAGGAGCCAGGCATGTGATGAGTCAGGCAGACAGGGTCAAAAGGTCTTGAACACTGCGGCCTTGAGGGAGTCATGCGCTCTGAACTGGAGCCGCAGGAGAATGGAGTGGAGGCGGCTCTCTCTCTCCCGCTGGGTGTAAGGCCTAAAGGAGATGTTTGTGACGAGTCTAGCCCCATTCTCGGTAGCACGCAGGTTCTTTTCCCTTCCTTTCCACGCAGTGCGCTTTCTCTCCACTCTTTCCCCTCGTTGAAACCTGAAGAGGTTAAATAATTTGACCAAAGCAGCGACCCAGTGGCCATGAAGTAGGGGGTACAGCTGAGATCGGATGGGAGATGTTTTCTCTTGAATAAGCTTCCTTTTTTTAGTGGTCGTCCTGGTGTGGACTGAACTCACGGCCTTCACACTATGTTCACTTTCTATCCCTTTTCTAAATTTTTAAATTTGTTTTTTAATGTTTAAATTTTGTGACAGCGTTTCCCTAAATCGTTAAATTTGTCACCCTCCTGCTTCAAGCTTCCTAAAGTGATGCGTGAGGACAGGCTGGTGCCACCGCTCCCGACTCCGAGGTTCCCTGAGAAGTGTCAGGACCTTTCCACCCTTAGAGAAAGGGAAGGTGCGAGGAAATCCCGGACTTCCGGAGTCGCCCGCACCTCCCCCGCCTCCCCACAGACTCTCAAGACCCCCTATCCTGGAGGGGGACCCTCGGGTCACAGTTCCCAGTGAACGCTGCAAGGCCAAGGAGTAAACAGCAACAGTTCCCCCTGCCCCACCCGGTCTGGAAGTCCAAACGCCGCTAGGGCGGGACTCTCCGAACAACGCTGCACACTTCCCGGCGCGTCGCCGTGGCAACGCGCGCCCGCTGCTAGGCAACCGGGGCGCCGTAGTAAACCCAGAGAGCCTTGTTACTCTTCCCAGGGGCGAGCGAGGGTAGCTGGCGAGGACACCGCGACAGTGTGGGGAGGAAGTGGAGAGCGAGCAGGAGGGGCGTGGGGGGTTGATAAGCACCACCTTACTCATCCCCGCCCCGCGTTCTCCAAAGTCCCGAGTCCCAGCCAGGCCCAGGCGCCGTCACCCGCGCGTGAGCGATTGCCCCACAGGATGTGCAGATGTGGCTGCCCCTCTGATTCACTCCAGCTGCTTAGGGCAGGGAAGAAAGGCGGTTTCCTCTCCTGGAAATGACTGCATTAGCAAAAGCCCTTCAACAATTCCATTAAAAGGCGGAAAGGGAAAGGCAAGCTAGAGGCCCCCAAAATGCTTTCCTTGGGTCCTTTCTTCTGCACAGAAGCCTGAGTGCTTCCAGCGTGGGTCGCACTTTAGGAAAACTGGAGCAGCTCTATGCGTGAGCAGGTGGGGCTATGTGGACCCCTACTACTTCAGGATAGCTCGAGCAAAACAAGCCCGCAGCTAGTTAGAAAACTGAACACCCAATGGTCCTATAGTGTCAACAGCAAAGGGCCTCCTGGAGGCTCACTCCAGGGCAGAAGTCAAAATATCTTGCCAGACCTTCCTTCCCTTCATCGTGAAGGAGTCAAATGCCCCCCCCCATGAAGTAAAAGTGGTAATGAGAGTGGTAAAAAAAAATCTCAAAAGGCTCCAAATCTGTTACCCAAAGGGGTCCTACTTGGTAGCAAATCAACCAGGCTGGAAAAGGCCGTCACATTTTCAATCTGTCACTGGCTTTTGCGCAATGTGTTTGTCCCCCCCTCCCCCTCCCCTCTCTGTGAACTAAAGATAATGCTCTTTCATGAGATCATTGCTGTTTTCTGAGCTTCGCTCATCCAAAAGCAGCAATGTTCCCACAGGTGAGAGGAAATGTCCTGGCAGAGCGTCTGTTTGCTGGAACTGGAGAGAGCATCTGTGTAGACGGGCTGAGGGTGTGCCTCAGGACCTATGCACCCCGGCTGAAACATCCCATGTCCCTGTGTGTGTGGACTGGGAAGAGTCATCTCAGCATGCACCACAGGAGGCTGTTTAAGCCAAGTTCATTACTCAGATCTTCATCCACAGGCTTCCGACCTGTGCTCAGAAGCCTGCTCAGTGTTACAAACTTCATTCCTCGACATTAACACAGTGCTAGGCTTTGCAGATCAACAATGAATAAGCATGGCTGCCCCAGTGGCCAGTAACTTAAAGTCAAATGAGCAAAACACACAAGTAAATCCTCAGACTGCAGGAGAGGAGGCCACATCAGAACGTGCAGGAGCAGAGGACAAGGCCGTGCCCATCAGAGCTGGTGACAGCTAAAACCTTTGAGCCTGCTGTAGCCTTTTCTCTACTGAACAGAAAAGAGCTGGTTAAAGGAACATGGACTGGAAATCTGGCTTCTGGGAAGACAGAGAAATGGCCAGGGAAGGTAAACAAGATGATGTCAGAATGGGCCACACAAAGAAAGGAAATAAATACCCTCACCCGCTCCCTCAGCCCCAGACTTCAGGGAAGTAGTATCCTACGCAACCTGCTCTGGCCCCACATTCCTAACCATTTTTTTTTTTTTTTTTTTGGTCTTTTTGAGACAGGGTCTTGCTATGCAGTTCAGGCTGGCCTTGAGCTCATTTTTGTAGCCCAGGCTGGTCTCGAACTCACACCGACCCTCCTGCCTCAGCCTCCCAAGTGCTGGGATTACAGGTGTGCACCACCACGCCTGGGTTTCCTAACCATTTTAAATGCATGTCATCCACAGTGTTCAGAACACAATAAACTGAACGTCCACTTACACAGGGAATGTAGGTGTCATGAAACCACTGTTTCTCTTCATGCATATCTAGCACACATGGTGTGTCTAACACAAGGAACAGCGACTAAAGATCTCAGCACATGTAGGTTGTCCCAACTCAACTTAGTGGTATCACAAATGGTGAGGCACATACGTATATCCCTGTGGGAGTCATCCTGAAATGGTAAGAGTCCAACGTACCAAAGTTAAATACTGTTTTGCGATGTGGAATCATGGTGTCTCTGCTGAGTCATGAGCTTCGGAGCCTAGCCTAATTATATTTGTTACATTGACTAGCAATTACTTTTTTCTCTTCTAAGGAAAGGGAAGAAAAAAAAAAAAAAAAAATATATATATATATATATATATATATATATATATATATATATATATATAAACATGCCCAAATTACAATGAAAGGAAATGAGTAGGATGCTTGGACTCTGATTTTTGTGGTCAGGCAGAGAAACTTGTGTTTTGTCAAAAAGAGGAAATTAGACCTTGTGACCCTGGGGGGTCCTCTGGGGTGGGGAGCCCAAGACTGGTCATAGCCAGCCAGTCAAGCACCCACAAAAAGAGTCACAGCCTTGGAAGAGGTGGACCCAGGCTTTACGGAGGCCTAAAATATTATCATTTTGGAGGCCATCTGGAAGAAAAACCATGCCAAATTACAAGTTTGAATTCGGTAACAGGGTCTTGGGAGCAGCCCAAGCGTGAGAGGAGACCACAAAGCTGAAGTTTCATGAGCTTGTCCGAGTCTGCCTCTGGGACTCCTCACGCAACACGCTGGACTCTGCCATCCCCTTTTCCCTGGAGAAGGCTGTTAAGGCAGAAGGGGGTGCGGTTTATGAGCAGAGGTAATAAAAACTGAAGGCAGAGGGCCGTGCCAAACTGTGACTCAGAGAGGGATGTGAGAAGCGGCTGCAAATATTTGAAGGGTGTAAGCGCAGAGACGGGAGAAGAATTGTTCTCTGTTTTAGGGTGGAGAAAGAATGGGGATACAATTCAGGAGAGAAAAATGTGCACCAAACTCATCAGGAAACATGGGCTAACTATATTTTCTGATACTGTGGCATTGTATTTCCCCTGGGAAGTATTTGAGGATTTATTGAGTCACTGAAAAGTGCAACTAGCCACCAAAAAATGTACTACAGGAAATAATCCTAGAAGAGGTCCTCCGGGGAGTGGCAAATTCATTCCGAGCTCTGAATTCCATTGGGGTGACACATGGTGCTCTGTAGATTAGTATGCTATGGAGAGGAAGGGCCGAAAGAGGGCTTGAAAGCTGTCGTGCCCTGGGCGTAGTCGCGGCCTCCACCCACACTGCGCTGATGGAGCAGCCCAGGCTAGAAGAGGAAATGATGTGGGGACATAGCGCCACCTAGTGTCGTGAGAAAGCCACGTGGCCAAGAACCTGCGGCCTACTCAACTGCGAGCGGAACCGATTACATATTCCAGCTCTGCCATGGTGGGTAAAGGGTTATTTTTGTGCTAACATATAACATCACTGGGCATAAGCGCATGTGTATATGATTTACTTGTTAGCATCCGTCTAGAAAGAGTAGAGAATATTCTGGGTGACAAAGGTATCCAAAGAGCCTCATTTGGCTAGAACTGGACTAAAATTCAGGTTAAAGGGACCCCACCTTTATTTCTCTAAAATATTTGCTAAATACACAGCAGGAGAACTATGACTTAGTGGTTGATGGAGAAGAGGTGGGAGGAACACGGGGCAGGATATGAAGGGTTTTTGTTTTTTTGTTTTTTGGTTTGTTTTTTTTTTTTTTTTTTTTGTAACTCTGAAGGTATTTCTTTAATTTAAAAGTGTACCTTTCCAACATAATTAGCACTGACACATGGTCTATGATCACTGAAATAATGTTAAGCTAACTAGGCCTTGACAAAAGAATCAGAGAGGAGAAAATGAAAGTTTATAAGTGGGACAGGCAGATTTCAGTGTCATAATAATATTTTTGCCTAAAATTACATCAAATTTATATTACAAGTAAAATGAAAGTTATACAATAGCCTGGAATGTGAATTTTCTACGAAGAATAACTGGCTTCTTGTAATTATTTATAACACTATAAGGCATTATATGTTACTACTGTAATACTATTACAGTTCATGTTTGAAAATGTTTCTAAACTGTTTAGTTTTACATCTTCATATTTCTTAGAATGCATAAAAAATATTAATCCCATCAAATACAGAGAACACTGTGAATGGCTTTACCAAGAAAGGTCATGTGCTCTGCCATAAGGTAGTGGTAAACAGTGACTTAGGGTGCAGCGTGCCAGGGAAAGACTTGGAAAAAGCCAGGGAAATGGCAAGGAGAAAAAGATTTCCCACTTCTATAATGACCTAAACTAAAACATGTGCTTTACCTTTTCCCCATTAGAACTCTTTGCAATATGCTTTTTTTTATTACTGTTAATAAGAAATACTATTGAAACAGTTTCAAAACACATTAGTAGGACAACCTCAATAATTGATACAATGCATATTGCTGTCCTCATAATAGTTATTCAGAGTACAAGATGCAAACATGGTAACTTTTCTAAACACTATTGGTACAAGTATTTCTTCTCACTGAGCTAAGAGAAACTAGTTGTATACATTAAGAAATATTCCATAATAGGAGTGGGTTATCAGCAGAGCTGGCAGTGTTGGAAGCTATTGACTTGAGCCTTTTACAGCTCAGCATACTAATCTAGCTTTACTTTTTTGAAGGTTTTTATTAAATGCACACCTAAAGTGAGCCCGACAGGTATCACCTTACATTAATGCCCTAGGGATATATTAAGAGCTTTCTAAATTATGAATTCCTGGACCTTCTCCTACAATATCTGCGCAAGCACCTACAAGACGTGCATCCATTTCCATAGCTTCCAAACTTCTTTATATTGCTGTGTTTGGACAGAAGAGCTCTGGAATGAAAGCAAGGCCTTTGAGAAATTTCTAATCAAGACGAATCATGGTGTTGTGAGAGTGTGATGAGGACAGAGAAGAAGGAACTGTGTGTCTTAGGAAGAAACACTCAAAGGATGAACGACTTTCTGTTTGGTGAGAGGCAGCTTGCCAGGTTAGAGGAGATCAGTGATGTTCTTGGGAGAAGGGAGAACACCCGCAAAGACACGTGGGATACCCACAGGGTGTGTAGGGAATTCTTTGGGCTTGCTGAATGTCCTTCAAGTAATTAGTACAATTTTGAGGACAGACAGAACAACTCGTACTTCTAGGTGACTGGTAGCAAGAGGCCACTAGCATTCAGTTCACTGGCTGGTTAGATTTTTTTTTCTAAATTTTTGAATTGTATTTGGAAAATAAAAGATTGTCATTCCTTAGCCTGAAATATAGGAAAGAAATTGTCTATAGGTGTTGCAATAATGACCTTGGTATTATCCGTCCCTAATCCCCCTGCATCCGTACCCTCCACTCCATTCCCATCCAACACACCTCTCCTCTGCGTGCTGGGTGGAGGGAGACAACAGAGCATCCTTAGCAATCACACTTCCTAAACACTGGCAACCACCCATGGAACAAGGAAGCTATTCAGTTCGTGGCTTCCTGGTGTCCTGATGGACAGAGAATATTCCCTCTCTCATGCTATAGAAAACCCCACTCAAAGGAAGGACAATTCTTATAATAACAATGGTGGCCCCATAATATTTTTTGTGTCTGCCAAAAAGTCGAGCCTCATCCATTCAGTTACCTAGAGAACGACAGGTAGATGCAAATCAAATCATTTACCTTTTAGGCAAGACTCCTCCTGCAAATGCAGATCCTCAACTCACTGTGCTTAATCCTAGATCTCCATTGGCAAGCTCCCTGGGGTAATCTCCCAGAAAAGCTGGGCTGTGATTACATTATCAATTATTAAATGCTCATGGTCACTGTAAAGCAGTATTTAATCAAGAGGCATTCCAAATGTATGCGACAGAAGGGGGCAGGCAAGGGAGGAGGGTGGGGATACAGTTTCCATCCTCACAACATTAAACTAAAGAGCCTCATGGTGCAGATGGAATTCTTCCGCGCTCCCAGACAGGCTGCAGAGTGCTGACCATGGCCAAGGTAACCAGCTTCCCCTTTCTGTCAGGAGATAAACCCAAGAGATGTTTTGTACCGGGTGCTTTTATGAGGCATACCTGTTTCATTGGTATGTATTTCCTAATGTTCTAAGCCACTAAGTGTTAAAGAAGCTACTCTGGACCTTTTGTGGAGCTTTGAGTCACCTTGCCATAGGGTCTGCGTGCTTATGCAAAGATAGAACTTTTCTTATGTCCGTATTTCTCCAGGATCACTCTAAGGAAACCATTGCAAAATGAGATTGGTCCTTCTGGTAAGAATTATCTGGGTCTTAGAAAAGTAAGGCAGCAAAGCAAGGTGCAATGAGTATTAAAACTAATTGTTGAAAATGATCTTTTGAATGAGACTAGCTCAATTATCAAAAGGGTAATTCTTTTTTTTTTTTTAGACTCTGTCAAAGTGATGTCTTATTTAATTTCTGTATGCTCAATAAAGTTAGTTCTTATAAAAACTGAAAGAATGCTTAAGTTATCACTTAACGTCAACAGTTTTATGTCAGTTTATAAAAGGGTAATTCTTGAATAGGCCTTCTCTTTCTGTCCTTGGTGAACACGTCTACAAGGACCCCTTTGAGCTCATCTAAGATCATCTTCACCCTTTGTTTCCCAAAACACTTCTTCATTTATTACTCTGGTGGCTGTGCTTCTGTGTAGGTTTGTTGTTTCTTTTTTTCTAAATAATCCAGAGATGAATTTATAAATCCATGTTAACTTGAAATGGATTGAGCATGGGGTCAAACCTGATGTGATGAGATGTAATGCGATGGCAGGTAATCTTCAAACCATGTCAGACAGCATACTGTTGAAAAGTGGTCCTGCAATGACAGGTTTAGAACTGTCTAAATCCTCAGACTTGATACAAAAAGGTGAGTGAAGATGCTGTACCTAGAAGTCATTTCTATTTAAAACTAGGTATAAGAATAACTGGAAAAGCCAGGCATGGTGGCGCATGCCTGTAATCCCAGCACTCGGGAGGCTGAGGCAGGAGGATCAGCGCGAGTTCGAGATCAGCCTGAGCTACAAAAGTGAGCTCAAGGCCAGCCTCAACTGCATAACAAGACCCTGTCTCAAAAAGACAAAAAAAAAAAAAAAGAATAACTGGAAAAGGTAACTCAGTAACAATGAAGACAATCGATAGGGTTATCCTAACTAAAATGGTGAAGATATTCTTTGAGGGAAACACAAATTCCTCCAGGATCTGGTCAGGGTAAGATCTTGGCACCTTCGTGTGTGTGTGTGTGTGTGTGTGTGTGTGTGTGTGTGTGTGT
>PVJA010036406.1:0-21117 GCA_004027025.1 Myocastor coypus
TTCTCCCTCCCCCCTCCTCCTTCTTCTTTTTTGGATGGTTCCATCCTTTACCTTGCCCTTTCATACACAGCGTGTACAGTTCATCCGTCAGGGTTTCACTGCGTGGGACAGAAGCACACTGAATGATAGTTTCTAGACCTGTGGCCAACCGTTTGCCATTTGACAATTACAGTAAGTGATTCTATTTGTGGTTTCTCACCATCCCCTTGTATCTCCCCCTTAAAAAAATAAAAGCTATATGTGAATTCACAAACACATTAACATAGAAATAAAGAGAACATCCTAGGGAACCTCCCCTTGTCTCTATTGGAGATTTAACTCTGGAGGGGCGCCATCCCCACAGACCGCATGTGCCGTAGAGATGAAACTACTCTGCTCTATGGCTGTTCTGGACCAGACACCTCCAGATTGAACGGCCAGGCTCTGCTATGTCCACGGAAGGGCTGGAAGCCCTGAGCCGGCAGTGGGGCAGCTCCACTGCCCATCCATCGTTCTGGCTCGAGCTCAGGCTGGAAGGTCCGCTTCCTCTCCCAACAGGGCTTCTTGTGGGCAGGCCAGTCCTCCTGCTGGCACTGGGGGCCTCAGTGCCAGGCCTCCTGCCAGTGACCACAGATATTGAGCTCCTGGAGCTGCTTCTCGATGGCCGTGCAGAGCGGCTAGTGGCATGGACAGCAGGTGCAGGAATTCTCTTCCACCACATCCCCATTGGCGTTATAGTACTGGGTCACATTCAAAACGGACAACTGCTCTTCCATGGGGCGTGGGGGAGCTGCTGGATCGCGAGCCAGTGCAAACTCTGCTCCCTCTGTTGGCTGGAGGTCTCCCCAGCTTTGGCTTGCCAGCCCCATGACACCAACTGCGGGCTGTCTAGGTGATTGTCCACGGTCACAGCGCTGAGCTGCGTCACTTGAAAACCGGGAGCCATGTCACCCTGTGACGCCCCCACAGCAGCCGTGGAGGAGCCGGCCGGATCCCCTGTCTTGGTTTTTGTCAGAGGCATGTATGTGCAAATACCTCAGCATCATTTCTGTCTGCATCTACTTCCATTCGAGCCTCAAAGGAGTAGCTCGCCACCAGGGGATGTCCTGCTCGTCTATTAGCGTGTACTTGCTCTTCTGGCCACCTGGCTGAGCCCTACAATGTTCAATTTGAAGTTGGTCATGGCCACGCCTGTGCACTCCGCCGGTAGCGCCACTCCCTCGGGGGCTCTAGGTCAGGGCGGGTCTGGGATGGGGTCGGGCCAGGCGGGTCCCGCGAGGACGAGACAGGGTCAAGCTCGGACTGCCACCGCTGCCTGGGGCCCGCAAGGAGGACTTCTGAGGCAGTAAAATTGCCTTAGAAATGTGCTATGAGCCTCCTGCCTCAGCCTGCCAGAGAGTTAGGATAGTAAGCCTGCAACACCACACTTAGCTGTGCCTTCTTATTTTTGCCCTGAACCTGAAACTTATTTTTAAAATGTATATATACATGTAGAAACATATACACATATATACAAGGAAGAAATATGGGGAAGTTCATCTCTAGGCTTCAGGAAGGATGACATTCCGCAGTGGCTCCAGTTCTGCAGAGATGTTTAGGAAACTGGGCAGATCCAACCAATGACAGCTGGGGCACAGGGACACCTCTCTGTTCCCATCTCCTTTGTCTATGCCAGCATTTTTATAGGACATTCAGCTACAAAACCTGCAAGCTCAGGAGAAGTGGAGGGAGGTGGCTTTGGCCCATGAAAAGGTGTGATTCAGTGCCAATCCTCTATTGTTTTTTTTTTTTTGAAATAAAATATTTGTTAACATTTTATGATTCGAATGTATTCTATTCTTTAGTTCTCGTAGTGGTAAGGATCCCACCTGCGGGGCAAGTACTTGTCCATAGAGCCATAAACCTTCAGGCTTGAATGTTAAGTATCAGTGGTGTAAACTGTATTTGGCCTTCTTAGGAGGTTAAGGGTTCTTGAAGGAATTACGCCGAGGCTTTCAAAGGTCTGATTCAGGATCTTGGCACTGTCCTGACTTTTCTACAAGAGGAACTTGATGGGAAAAAGTGTTTGCTTATGTTTTGGAAATTACTTTATCTTCATGTCAAACTGAAGTATTGTGGATGGCTATTTAACCTTAGGGGAACTGGCTGTACTTCTCTTTCAGGCCGAGGAGTCGGTGTGATGAGTATTGTTTATCCCACATCCATGCACACTGCCCAGCTCTGCAACTGCTGCACACCGGTAGCGGCTAGGAGCTCTGTTTTTTACTTTTTAAAATGTTGGTGCCTGGGATGAAACTCAGGACCTTATGCTTGCCTAGCAGGTACTTAGGCCACTGAGCTATAGCCCCGGCCTGTGGCATCTTTAAAATAGGACGGTAGAATTTCATTTAATGATACCAGAAAGACTTTTCTGCATATCATACGGGATTTAAATTGAGTGTGCTGTAGGAAATGAGAATTTTAATATATATCTAAATATTTATTATGTATTTATTTATTCTCAGTATCCTGTATGTGCCAGGGAATACTTTACCACTGAGCTATAACCAAAGTCTAATTGCTTTTTTGATGTAAGAAAATAACATCCTAAGGCAAGTGCAAATTCAGTACAAGTTGGAATATATCAAGATTATGTGTTTAGGTGACTTTTCATAAAATCTTTAGCATAATATCATTTTAAATAAATCTATAGCCATGAATCATAGCCAAATTGCAACAGTATTAAAGAAAAATGGAAAATAGAGGAACAATTCTCACAGGAGGGAATCTTTTGGCATTTTACGTCAGGGCTTCCTCAGATAGGCCCACCTCCATCACATGGGAAGCACGTGGGAGTACACCTCCTGGCTCCTTCTGGTGATTCCAAGACTCTGTGCACAGCGATCTGTGGACTTAGGGTCTTAACCAGCTCGCCGGGGGGTTCTGATTCGCAGCTAACAGACTTATTCACTGAGCCCCTCTAGGATCACTCTACGTCCCACCATTCTCCAACACTCCAGACCAGGGTCTGCTGCCAACACACAGCCGGGCAGTTGGAAGCCCTTGAAAAAGGCCACTGAAGGCTCCCCCAAGTTTGGGTGTCAGCAAACAGATAAAATTTGAGGGGAGAAAGCTTAGGTATAAGGAGGCCAAATTATGAATTGTGATGAGAAAAGTGGCTATGTGAAAGCATATTTTTCCTCTCTTTCTTTCTTTCTTTCTTTCTTTTTTCATTTATGTGTGTGGTACAGGATCTCACTACCCAGCTCAGACTCATAGTGATCCTCTTGCTTTCAGCCTCCTCAGCGCTGAGATTACAAGGCTGTGCCATCACGCCTGGACTCATTTTCCAGCTCAGCAACTCCAAGGGTGGGGCTGGCTTGGCACGTAGGACTGGGGATCAAACCCTGGTCCCTGTGCTTGCCAACAGAGGCACTTTGTCTGCTGAGCGTTCTTACCAACCCAGTGAAGGCATATGTTAAAAACAGAGTTGGTAGAACTTGGTGATGAGAAGGAAAAGTCAAGACATCCTCCAGGGTTAGGGGTAGGGTAGATGATAAGGACTATTTACTGAGTCCTAAAAATAACTTCCTGTTCTTTTTTTAAAAAAATCTTATTAGCCAGGCATGGTGGCGCACACCTGTAATCCCAGCACTCGGGAGGCTGAGGCAGGAGGATCGGTGTGAGTTCGAGACCAGCCTGGGCCACAAAAGTGAGCTCAAGGCCAGTCTGAACTGCATAGTGAGACCCTGTCTCAAAAAAAAAAAAAAAATCTTATTTATTTAGTACAAGGCCTTACTGTGCAGCTTGCAGGCATGACATGCGGTACCTGGGATTGAACCCAGGTACTTGCACTTGCCAGGCAGGTGTTCAGACCACAGAACTATCTCTCCAGCCCCAGTAAACTTCTTTGTATATCTATGTTCTTAGAGCTTGACTCACTTTCCCCAAATGATATTTGTCTTGAAGCAGGAAAAATATGAGAAGCATATTTTCAGTGAATATGCAACTAAAATATTATAGTGAAAGGCACATTGTCAATAATTCCTCCCCAAATGCTCTCCCTCATTTTGAACATGCTTATACCCTAGCAGTCTTGCCACTTTCTAAAAACAGTTCTTTTGTGTCTTTAACTGTACCATTATGTTCTTTTGTTGTGACTTTAGCGCCTGCCTCAATATCCTACATCAAATTAAGGTGCTTGCCTTTCTCTGTCATTTTTACTTTGGGGAAAAATCAGAAGTTGCAAATTGCCAGATCTGATGAACAAGGTGGATGAGGACACTCTGTAATGGTTTTATGAATTGCCTTTCTTTTGGATTTTTAAAATATATTTTTATCTATCTATCTATCTATCTATCTATCTATCTATCTATCATCTATCTATCTATCTAGCTACTGTCTATCATACATTTGATTGTTACAGGGTTTTGGCACACAGCTTGGACTTGTGGTGATCCTCCTGCTTTCAGCCTCCCCAGCCACCACGCCCAGACTCTGGCTGGCCCAGCCTGCCATGTGGTGCCAGGAATCAAGCCACTGTCCCTGTGCTTTGCCTAAGGTTACCTAAGCAGACCCTTAAGTCTGCTGAGCTACCTCGCTGGCCCCATGGATTGATTGCCTTTCTTTTGGATGTCACATAGCATCTGGTCAAACCTCCTAAAGACTCTTGAAAAGAGCATTGTAAGAATTCTTTCAGAAAGTGGCAAGGATGATGGATAAGTGGGTTTAAGGTGAGGGGAATTTTGTTGAGGGGAATTAATGGCAATGTGTGCTTTACTGTAAGGAATTTTAAAGGTTTATACACTCATTTATCGTATTTTGATCATCTCTTGTGCCCATCATAAAAGTATAAGATAATCTTCAAGAGGGAAAAGTCATCACTGTATGGTGAGGGTGGTAGGAAGATGCTGCCTTAAATGATCTAAATCCATGTCCCCAGGAATACAAGCTGACCATACCATGTGTTCTCTGTAAGACACCTTGGGAAAGGCATGGCCTGACACCTGAGGTCTTGGATTATAAAAATGTAGAACTTCAATCTAGTTATAAGCAACACTAAAAAACTCAAAATGAGTGCTGTTCTAGAAAACACCTGATACATCTTCTTCAAAGGTATCATTGTCATTAAAAGATAAGGAAAACAGTACAGTCATAGATTAAAGCAGACTAAAAAGATACGAATGTTAAGTGCAATCTAGGCTCCTGGAGTGGAAAGAGGACAGCCAGGGAGAATACTGAGGGAATAGGTTGTCAGCCACTGGGACAAAATGCCTTAAACCTGCAAAAGAGGTTTATTTTGGCTCATAGTATCAACAGGATCAGCCTCTGTTGAGCTGACTCCACAGCCATGTCAGTGACAGAGAGACATGGCTGAGGAGCAGTTTACTACAGGGTGGCTGGGAAGCAGAGCTCAGAACAGAAATGGGGGACAACCCACCTAATGCTCCAATGAGCTGTCCCTTCCAACCAGATCCCACCTCCAAACATGAGACTTGGGGGACACTTTAGATCTGAACCATAACAAGGTTAACTTAATGCACCATATATATATATATATATATATATATATATATATATATATATATATATATAGTGCATTATTCCTAGGATTATAACTGTACACTAAAAAAATGATTGAAGAGGTCAACATTAGGGAAATCAAGATGAAGGCATGTGACTATTCCTCAAACCTTGAAGCCATTTTCCTACTCTTAATTCCGAAGTTGAAAAATCACAACTAACATTTTGCATTTCAACAACTTCAGACATATTGGGAAATAATACTTTCGTAAAGACATGCAGCTTCTGAGATTAAAAAAAAAGTCAGGTCCATGACGCATTATATACAGAATGTGGCTAGTATCCTTGTGAATTAATTACCTCTGTGCCTCATCATTTTCTTTCCCCACTAGTTAAAACTGGTTCAGGCTACAAAATCTTTTTTTCCCTCTGTGAGCAGAGCTGTCAAGGAAGGTTCCTGCTCTCATGTGGTTGCTGGGGTAGCATCTGGAGTGACAGGCAAGGCCATGAAAGGCACTCCAATGCTGAGACCGACAGCCGGAGGGAGAAGTGGGGAGTATCCAGTCCCTAATTCCACTCTGGCATCCCAGCTTTTGTACCTACTTCCCTACTCTGCCTCTTCCTTACCACATGAACCTTATCCCCACCATACTTCACCCAAGAGCTACCATAGCTCATAGCCCTGCTATTCGCCAGGAGATAGGAAAATCAACTCTAAAGCTCAGTGAACAGCTGACGTTTGAGTTTGCCAACTGTCTTGGATGAATCAGAAGCACTTTTACATGCTGTGGCAAGACCAGCACAGTGAGAATGGGGTCTCAGGGCGTCTGGATCCTCCCCTTACTGGGAATTAGGCTACAGGGACCCATCCCTGGGGCAAAGCACTGGCTGCTAACCATCATCTGAAAATCCTGGGGGAAGTAGTGCGGAGGTACTTGTGTTGTCTTAGTTAACGTTCTCATTGCTAGGGCAAAAAGCCAACACTCGGTGAGAGGAGGAAACGTTTACTCGGGCTCACAGTTTGTAGAGGTTTTAGTGCATAGCTGGCTGGCTCTGATGCAGGGTGGCAGGGAAGAGGGGCCTTTTAGGGGAGAAACAGCTCAGGGTGGGCAGAGGCAGCCAAGTGGCACAGTGGAGAGGCTAGCAGAGAAGCTAAGCGGTCTCTTTCTGTCCCTTATATCCCACCCAGAAGGACAGGGTAGCCCTCACACTGAGTGGGACAGCCTTAACCTGAGCACTGTATACTTCATTCCGGCATCACTTGCTCTAGGTCCAGTCACCCCTAAACCCCCATCTATGACCTTTTAATGCTTTGAAAGTAGAGGACAGTATATTTTCATTGTCAAACACATGTAAATAACTTCCAAAATCACATATTACCTTTAAGGTATTTTATTTATAATTCCTAGGGTCAGGTGGTTTTAATAACTTCCACAAATGGCTACGCAGACATTCTCTCTCACTTAGTAGGTGAGACAAGAGCTTTGTCCTGGGCCCAGCAGTAAGTGGAGCTTGCCTGTCCCTGCCTCTCCCTGCCAGATTTGCCCTGCAGACCTCACTGTGTCTACAGAGGCCCTGGCTCAGGAGCCCATGAACTCAGGTGGACACGGGGCACATTCTTGGGACAGGGGCCAGCCAGCCAGGGCAAACTACTTATTAGAAGGGCAGAGGGACAGCTTTTCCCAGAGATGTGAGCTCTGACTTAAGGACTGCTGCTTAAAATAACCTGTCCTCCATGCCCAAGCCCTGATAGCCGGGCTTTTATCTCGGTTGTTCCCTGTCACCTGCCTTTCCCACTTGATTTTGGGAGACTCTGGATGGCTATTCCTGGAGGAAGCTTCTGCAGATTTTACTGCTGTTTTCTCTTTATTTCACTAATGGGTTGGCAACTTCACTAAAGTATAACCTTCATACTATGAAAGTTACCCTGATTGTAAGAGTGTAAGTCCAATGTGAATTCACAAGGTTGCACAGTCCATCACCTTAGTCCAGTTTTGGGATATTTTCTCCACCTGAGAAAGATCCTTTATCCCCAATTAGTTCATCTCCATTTCTCTTCCTGCCCCGCACCCCGACTCTATGTGCCCATTAATCTACAGTCTGTTTTGAAAAATTGCTTTCCCTGGACATTTTACTTCCCAGGGGCATTTGTCTGGTTTCCTTCACTTGGATGGTTTTTTTCAGGTTTGGTACCTCAGTAACTCTGGGGTTCCTGCTACCACATGTCTGGAACTCATTCATGGTTGTAGGACCAGCCACACTTGAGGTAGTGCCTCCCTCCCTCCTGCCTCAGTGGCATTTCCTGGGCTGAGCCACTATCCTCTAGGTTGTTCTTCCTCCAGGGACCTGGCCTTGTCCCTCCGGCTTTGCCTGTTACTCCTGCCTCTGGGACCCCCTCAGCTTTGCTCATGTGTCCCCTCATTCTGCTGAGGTCTTGGTTTAAGAGTCACTTCCTGGAAACACTCTCTGACCTCCTTGGCTGACAGTGTCCCTGTCACAAGTGCTCACTTGCTCTGCTTGGTCTTTATTCACATCTCTTCATTGCTGAAACTGCATTTTCTACTTATTATCTTAGTAGATAGTGGGTAAATGTCTTGAGCTTGGGCTGCTGGGACACCATCCACTGGTGGCCTAGGCACAGAGAGGCTGGGAAGTTTACGATACAGTTGCCAACAGATTGGGAGCCGGATGAGGGCCAACGTCCTGGGCGAGGCGCCACACCCCTCCTGTGACACCCTGACATGTGAAAAGTGCTGAGGGCCTTTGTGACCTCACTTTCCACTCGTAGCTCAAACACTGCCCACTCACAATGCCATTATTTCAAGGGGGAGGATTGCAAGCTAGAAATGTTAGGGAACACTAACAATAGCACAAGTTTTCAAGGTCAAGTTGCCCAGGGCCATTGCCCTGCTGGACCTCTTCCAGGCTAGGGACACAAGGGTCACACATTTCTAAGGTTGTGTGAGGACAATTATTCATACCCATATACCATGCTGAAAACCATGGCACAAGATAAACACTCAGCAAATGGATTTATCACCTGTCTCCTTCATCTGCAGTGTCCATGTGAGGTGGTCTGGATTTTCCTTCTCTACCTGTGGCCCTTACAACAGGAATGGATGAAGTCTGGCAAAATATTGCCCAGTCTGTAGCCTCTGTCCTCAGGCCACTGCCTGGGACACCCTGACAATCTGATCTTTGCCTGTGTTCTTTACAGACCTCTGGGATCACAGCCTAAACCATCTGTGTGGATCTTTATCACCCCCTCTGGGAACGAGGTATGTGTTCTGCCCTGTGGAATGCTCCAAGGTTGCTAGGAGTCTGGAAAATGTGGAGATTGGGGACAGCCTTCCTCATGTGAAAATTTAATCTTTTTACATGAGGAACACCATTTGTGTGGAGCTGCTTAAACTGTGCAGGTATTAAGAAGCATGCACAATTGCGGAATTGTATAGTATTCTAGGCTTGAAACACTGAGCTTCATAAATACAATTTTTCTTACTAAGGAGACATGCTGTGCAGTGTATTCCCAAGGCCTTGTGCCAAGGAGTTAGATCACTTGTGCAGCAGATACTACAGGAGACAAAGCTGGCAGCATATGGGGAAGGCCTGAGGTTCCAGATCAGCCTTCTTGTCGCTAGGATGAAATACGTGGCCACATGACCTGAAGAAAAGGCTGCGTTCAGCCTCAGTGCCAGAGGTCTGAGTCCAGGGCTGACTGGCTCCAGGGTGGGAAACATCCCGGTAGACACCATTAGACTTGCGCTAGTCAGGAAACAGCCAGAGGCCAGGTACAGCCAAGGCCATGTCCCCGTGACCCACCAGACCCACCCTCGGTGCTCTCCTAAGTTCCTAGGTGTCTCTCAGGCCACTCGAGATGACAAGATTAATCATGACAGGACCCAAGTCTTATTTCCAATACTCAAAAACATAATCTTAGTTTGTGGCAGGAGTTTCCCCACTAAAACTGAGACACAGAAATTAGGTTAGAAGAGAACTCAGCATCGGAGGCCAGTTACATGCTTGGCACTCACGAACATACCTGTTTATTCTGTATCATCATTAGCTACCAAATGATAGAGGTGGGGCCTCCCTGGGCTCACATTACCCATGGTGCCTCCACTTTCTGCTATTAAGATATTTCAGTGAGAAAATCTCAGTGTTCTGTGCAAGCTTGAAATGTATCTTGAGCCGGGCGTGGTGGCTCACGCCTATAATCCCAGCACTTGGGAGGCTGAGGCAGGATGATGGATGCAAGTTTGAGACCAGCCGGGGCTACAAAAGTGAGCTCAAGGCCAGCCTGCACTGCATAGCGAGACCCTGTTTCAAAAAGACAAAAAAAAAAAAAAAAAAAAAGAAAAGAAAATGTATCCAGTGTAAGAAAGAGGCTGCTCTTGTCTTCCCTGGGCAAATGCATTTATTGCTTTTTTTTGCCATGCCGCTCAGAAGTCACACTGAAGTTAGTCAGTGTCAACTTCTCCAAGTATGTGGCATGGTAACCAGTCTTAGCATATACTGCTCGCTTGGGGCGTCATTTTTCTCCTGCAAAGTTCCAGTGAGTCAGATGTCAATGATAGCTGCGTTATGCATGATACTTACTTAAACATGCAGTAACAGCAAAATGTGACTCTAGAAGAAAAAAACCAAACCGTGTCCACCTTTCTGTTGTGCTTGGAATAAAGTGATACTTTACAGAAGATTGTGTTTTAATTTTGTCTTTGTGGTGCTGGGGTGGAACGCAAGGCCTTGTGTATGTTAGGTAAGCGCTGCACCACTGAGATATACCCCAGCCTCTGGTGTGTCTTTTCTTTTTGGGTACCAGGACTCAAACTCAGGACCTTGCACTTGCCAGACAGGCACTGTGCCACTGAATTACAGCCCCAGCCTCAGACAGTGCTTCAAGAAAAGCATTTATGTATAAGATTTGGAAAACAGGGATCAGCTACAAATGTAGAAGTCACTGAAATAATCTCTTAAGCTATTATGTATAGATACTTTATGCAAAATAATTGTTTTCAATCACATCTGATAAGGCAAGATAAATTACAAACTTCTAATTTAGATTGACATGTCCCAAACTGATATCCAAAGGAAGTTATTTTAAGATGTTCATGCATGTGCATTGAAGAAACTATGGGTGACAGCTTGAGGAACGGTATGTTTCCTTTTTACACCTGAGAAATGAGAAGAATCAAAACTTTTTTTTTTCCCCTTTTAAGTATGACTACTTCTCCCTCTAAGGAGTGGTTTGTAGGTAAGAAACCTTGGGAAAAGCTGAAATTTCTGACTGCCATATAAGCTTGGTTGATTGTGCCGCTTGGGTATTTCACTCATATGACCTTTGAGCTTCAAGCCTTAGCCCCTCTGATTCCCAGGAGGACTCTGAAACCCAATCAATACAGTCACACAGGTACAACAAGCTGAATTCTCCAGTCCACAGACTTGCAAAAAGGAGGCATGCCAACCAGAAGAGCTGCAGCTCAAACCGTTCCCTGAGCAGAGGATGGCTAAGACAGCCAACCTCTTCTAATACCTTTACAAGCAAACACAGGAGCTGGCACGGATGAACTTCACTTCTTGTCGGTACTAACATTCTGTGATCAACTGTTTAGAAATGAACTTGCTGTGCAGAAGCGAAATGTTCTACTCTCAAAGTCAGCTGCCCCTCCAGGGATGCCCTTCAATCAAAGGAACCAAAAATACAATCTCCCATCTCCCGTTCTTAAATAGCATTTATTAGTATTGCAATAAAGTCTTTTGCATGAGAAGAGTTCTCATATTTATTAAGGATATACAGGTTATGGTTACAGAAGCAATTCTGCCGAGCTGCCGTAGTAAGAGCATACCCAACCAAGACCCTTAATTCAGCAACGTAGTATTCACAACATGAGTGTGGTCACTGAGCTATTTATCCACGCATGCCTTTTTTCTTTTCTTTTTAAAATACTGTGTGTGCCTGGATAGGGTGGAAAAAGAAATGCCAAGGGCTTGCTAAAAAGGAGAAGACTGAAAAAGATAGAATTCCCACAGCGCAGCTCTGTTCCACTGTTTTCTGAGTGCGGGGACAGCACTGCTGTGGGGGAGAGATGTACCCCATGATTTCTTGGTCAGGATGGTGAGGAAGCCCTTGAGGCGCTGAGCAGCTGGCAGGACAGAGCAGGAGTCTCCGTTTACGGAATCCAGCTGATGTTTAGGCACCGTGCGATGAACGCGAACATGTCGGAGACTTCTTCTATCACTTTGGCAGTGGGCTTCCCTGCCCCATGGCCCGCCTTAGTGTCCACGTGGATGAGCAGGGGGTTGCTTTGCTTCTGGCTGCGGCCCAAGGTGTACTGGAGAGTGGCAATGAACTTCAGGGAATGGAGCGGGACCACGCGGTCATCGTGGTCAGCAGTGAGGAGCAGCATGGATGGGTACTGGACGCCATCCCCCTCTGGCAGCTTCACGTTATGCAGGGGAGAGTATCTGCAAGGCAAAGGCATGTTGGTGAGGCTAGGGGTCAAACCAGAGCTGCTTGGTGGAGTTAGGGGCTGGGAGGGCACAGAGTCAGCTTCACCAGCTTACTGACATAACCCAAGTGCACGCATTCCACACTGCTTTACGGTGCAGGGACGACTGACCACCGAGTGTGGTCATTCACTTGTGTTTCATTGAACAGATGGAAACTCTGGGAGTACCGGGCCCTTCTGCCCCCTCAATACCTAACAGCCTTTATTCCAAGCTTTGTAATCTCAGGAAGCACATGTCATCTCTGGGCCTAGAGTGTGCGAGGGACAGCAGGCTCCCACAGCCCAGCAAAAGGTAGTTTCTGACCAATGAAGAAAATGCTAGCAGAAACACCACCCCTGGAAGCACTCAGTAAATTTCCAATGTAAGTCTAGAAAGAGGGCTTGAAAAATAGAAGCAACAATAACTTCAGTGGTGATTAATACTAGTTAAATGAGAGAAGCAGCTAGATCCTTCTTCTTTACACTTTACCCAACATGTGTCATGTTTTCTTTTCTTTTTTAATGTTTTTGGTACAAGGTGTCACTACACAGCTCAGACTTGCAGTGATCCTCCTGCTTTTAGCCTTCCCAGCACTGGGATTACAGGCATGCACTACCATGCCCAGCTGGCTCAGCCTGCCCCGGGGGCAGGTCTGGCATGGCATATGGTGCTGAGGATCAAACCAGGGTTCCTGTGCTTGCCTAAGCTTGCCTAAGAATTTAGTCCACTGAGCTATCTCTAGTCCAAGTGTCATGTTTTCTAAAGTGTTTAATATTAATGAATATAACTGTTTTAGTAAATCTTATTTCTTAGGGTAAAGAGTGAAAACTGTGTACATTTTTCTCAGTTCATCAAAGTGGAGCTAAAACATTCTGGGGCTTGCTTTCCCAAAGCACAGGATGGTGGACACTGATGGATCTGTTTTGTGACCAAGCCCATCTCCACAGAAGGGCTGCTTCTATGTGGAAAGAGGTGAGCCAAACGCTACTAAAATGCTCCACTTGGAGATTCGCAGGCAACAGGAAAGACGTGGAGTTACTCAGAGGAAGGAACAACCTGTTTGGCTTTGTGGATCCCAGCCATTCCTGGACTAGGTCCCAATCTTATGTGAAGGAACTCCTTTCAATATTCTGGTTGGGGACTGGGGGCCATACCTAGGAGTTCCCAGGATGGCTAACAGGCTGGGCTCTGAGCTTGTTTACTAGCAGCAGGTCAAAAGAAAATGCAGCCTGGGAGATGGCATTAGAGAATTACAGTCTGAGGGTTATCAGAGGGAAAAATATTTTGAACTTTTTTAGTTTCAAATTTCAGAAGTACTAGGTTTTGTGTAGTACTGTTATCTTCAATATACAATTAACTAAAGAATTTCAAATGAGTTTTAAGTAGGATTTCGTCTCCTGGGGGACACTTTTCTAAGTTAACTTTACACTGTGGTGGCGAATCTATAGCACAGGAGCTACAGAGGGCTGTTATCATTGAAAGCTCTGGAAGGCTCCTCCTGCCATGAATAGCAGCATCTTTGGCTACGCAGCTTTCCCTGAGTTGTGACAATGAGGCCATTGAATCACTCCGAGGGAACAGCTTTGAGAGTGATCTTTTTATCCCCCTTAGTGGATCTGGTAGTTTCTAAGTACTTAACTTAAAAATTCAGTCATTTTAATGGCATTTCTAACAGAATGGGCCATAACAAGCAAAATTAAAAGCTTGATGAAGTATTTTTATCAAAATACGTAGTTTATTTGAGAAGACTGGGATGGGAGACAGGCTCCTTGTGCCAGTCTGGGGTTATTCCTAAATACTGAAGATAATCCAAAACCTCTTATGTATAGCAAGAATAAAAACAGAATTTTAATACTTGTCACTGTTATCACCAAGTGGTCAAAAAGACATGAATAAGGGAAATTACAGTCTTCTTTTTGATTTCCTTATTTGTTGACTTAGAAGTCAACACCTTTCTTACACTCATTTTCGATTGTTACAGTAACAGATCGCTATCAATTTAGCACACAATACTAGACATCAGCATTCTGATCTGGCACATCTAGGTTCTCTTCTCTGGGTCTCTCAAGGCTAAAACCAAGGTGCTGTCAGCTGGGAACTTAATGGAAAACTCTAAAGAAAAAAATGCTACCACACTCAGGCTGCAGGCAGAATACACTGGCAAGTACCCTAGAGGACTGAGGCCTTTCTCCCCAGTGGCCCTTGGTCAGGAGTTGGTCTTACATGTAGGGTGCCTGGCTCTATCTGCAAAGCCCATTTACAGCATACCCTGGGGTAGCGATTGCCTAGGAAACCAAGGACAGCAGCCTAGAGGGCCACCTTTACAATGCTGGCTATCCTGCTGTGGTTTGTAACAGAATCAGAACAAGACAGGTACGCTTTCCCTCCTTTCCCTGTGGTAAATTATATACCAGTAAGATACCAAAGGAGGGAAAACATCCAAGATTAATTGTGTTATGCTCCATATTATTATATCAAATCATCAACAACATATATATATATATATATATATATATATATATATATATAAATACAACTCAAAACATACTTGACAAGCCATTCAAAGTGTTGCTTGCTGTCTGAGCACCCGTAATCGGTGGTCCAGGCATGACCGATAGTGTACTTATGGAACTTAAGCATGTCCATAACTCCAACTTGGGCAATAACACAGCCAAAGAGGTCAGGACGCTGATTTGCACAAGCAGCTAAAAACAAGGATAAAGAAGAGAGGCAGCCTGTTATTAAACATCTAAATAAACAGAAAACAAAGCATACTTTCCGAACCCTATCTACATTTATCCTGACCTCACAGGGAGAAGCATTGCAATCCTAGTCCTGGCTTCCAATGTATCCAAAGGTGAGAGGTGGGACCTGCCAGCAGCATAGTTTTACTCTCCAGAGTGATTCTCAACAAGGGAGTGATACTGCAAATGCTCAAGGACCTTCTGGAGAACCAGTGGCACGTTCTCCCATCTCACTTGCTTTCAAAGATGATGAAAACTTGTTCAGGACCTCAGAAGAAGCCAGAGATAAACAGGGTCTGAAATGCCATTCAGAGTTTTAAGCGATATTGTCATCACGTCTGACTCTCCTGTACTTATTAGTTGAATCCTCTTGGTCGTTCAGTGAACACTGACTGTTCACCACGGACCTAGCAGTAGGCTGGGGCATCTATTAGTGAATGAAGGTGAACTCAGTGGGGAAGACGAAGGAGTGAGCAGGCCACCACACGAAGCCTGGAGCTGCTGCTGCTGGCATCCTTTGGGTGCTATTAAGGTGAGGAGTGGGGGAGTCTACTGCAATAGAAAGCAGTCAGGAAGGCATGGAGAGGAATTGGCATCAAAGTTGGCACAGTCAAGAACGAGTCCAAGGATCTGGACTTTTCCTGCCTTGAACCCAAAACCACAGTCCCACTCTTGTTTTCATTTCAAGTTACTGACTGCTGACCTTAACCTTGGAAACCCTGAATTTCTCACTTGGGGACAGGAGAGTGGGGAATCTGTTCTTCTAAAGTAAGCATCCCGCATCTTGAGCAGGGAGCACCACTTCAGTGGCCTCCCTTGAGGGACTTGGCATAAACCTGGGGTAGGGATGCAGCTCTGTGGGGCACATGCAGCATGCTCAAGGTCCTGGATTTAAACTACTGTGTTTGAAAAAAAGAAGGCATGAACTAATCCTGAATATAAAACTCCCAAAACATAATAGAATTACTGAGCCAGGGCATTGCAAGCTAGTTCTCGCGTTACTGAAATCAGATGACACTTGCAATGCCCTTTTTTTCTTTGCATGCTTCATATCAAACCTTTATGCAAATTCATTTGGTTCAGTTTCAAAATGCAGTCGGTCTGACCTCGTCTACCTACTTTCAGGGCTGTGTCTCAGGCCCAAGTCCCAATGTCCTCCTGACTGCTCTTTGCTCCTGCTGGTCTGAAGGCTTCTTACTCCACGCAGCACAGTGAGCCCTCTAGGCAAGGTGTGAGGGTTACCTGGTGAGCCCCCAGCGCTCCCTAGTTCCCAGCTCACCCAGGACAGGAGCCCCTCTGCCTGACTCTTACCTGAACAGCTTGCCTGAGCCTCAGGGCCTTGGCTTGTGTCCGCTGCCTACATTCTACTAGCACAGAAGCCAAAACAAACCTTTCCTCTAACTTCAGCTTGAAGGTCTCAAGAATTTTGTTCCAGCAATGAGAAAAGACAATGTGTTTGCGCATGTGCTACTCTCCACATACATCCCAAGTGCCAGTGGATGCAGGACCCAGTAAGCAAGGTCCGGGTCTGCCACACATGATTATTACAGTGTGCTACTGAGAGAAAGTACGATTTCACTAAATAATGAGAATGAGAAAACCTTACAGGTAGTACCACACAGAAGTTAAAAGAACCCTGAATCAGGGTACAAGGCTCAAATCTCTGCATCATAATTTTCCAGCTCTGTGTCCCTGGAAAGGAATTTAACTTCTATCTCCTTTCCCAAATACAGACATGGGGGGCTGGGGAGATAGCTCTGTGGCGCAAGTTGCCTGCCTGGCAAGTGCAAGGTCATGAGTTCAAACCCTGGTCCTGCAAAAATAAGTGAATAAATAAACAAACAAACCAAATGCAGGCATGTATAGGATGCATCCCTCTCACAAAGCTGGGTACAGTAGGGCTCTGGGACGCCAGGTGCTCAGCAAGTGGAAACCATTCACATGACCTACTGCTAACTATTTCATTAGAATTATCTTTGTGTCTACCCAATATTCCCTCTCAAATTCTACCTCAGTATCTTCAGTATTTACCATCACACAGCACAGGTATTCAATAAATGCACTGTGAAGATCATATCATACAAATCCTAGGTAATGGAACTTGTCTCACAAGTAGAACTTCTCTGAGTAACACAACTTGTCTCACGCTCAACCCTGTGCTGACTGAACCCTACAAACTGTGGATCCAGTCTGCTGGAGAAGAAGAGCTCACAGCAGGGTGTGGAACTCATGCATTAATTCAGTATGAGGTGGGCTCTGCTATCTTTTTCCATGTCACTTACTAGGTTCCCAAATGCAAACAGATTTTGTCTACCCCTGCCCCTGCACCCCAGGCAGGGTCTTGCTAGGTTGCCTGGGCTGGTTTTGAACTTTCAATCTTCCTGCCTGAGCCTCCTGGAGCAGATAGGGTTAGAGGCACATGCCACCACACCTGCTGGGTTTTGCTTTGCTCCCTCTAAACACTGGAGCTGGCTATGGAGAGTTCCTGAAACCCCACTGAAGTCAACTAGCAAGCACAAGGAGTCAGACCCCGTTCTCACCAACTAGGAGGCCTCCGTTTGAACCTCCATTAATAGTCAGCCTCCTGGGAGATGTGTAACCTTCCCTGATCAGATACTCGGCAGCACACTGGAAGTCATCAAAGCAGTTCTGTTTATTAGCCAAGATGCCACCTACAGAGTGCCAAAGAGAAAGGTGATTAATTAAAAAAACACAAATACACACACAAAGATAGGGTGACTCTAAAAAACAGAAATGACAACTGAGCACAATTTCAACTACTGATCCACTTAATGATTATAGTCCTAAACTACATTTAAAGAAATGCCCCAATTTAAATGTCATGTACTGTGGGGCTGGGGAGATAGCTCCGTAGAAAAAGTGCTTGCCTGGCAAGTTGGAGGTCCTGAGTTAAATCCCTGCTGCCACCCACCTCCCCACCCACCCACACACATTAAAAAAGAAAAATTATGTACCGTGGACATCTATCACCAATACCATAAATGCTAATTTACATGGTAAACTTTTATTTTGTTAAAGACCTGTAGAATTGGAAAGGCAAGATTCCAAAGAGAACAGACTATAGTTTTTTTAAAAGGTGAGAAAATACAACAACCAAAACCGTCTCTATTTTGGAGAAGCTAAATGGCTTTCCACTCCCAAGTTCTATGCAGCTCACACAGCCAGGACTGGTCCTGGGGTTATGTGTGCTCCGTGTCCCCTTGAAGACAAAACTTACTCCTCTCCGTAGGAGTTCCAAATGGGTAAGCAATGATTTAGTTTCGCCCACAGCTACTAATTTAAATAAAAAGCAGGGATTGGGTGGTGTGGCAGGGCTTCAGCAGAGCACATCAAGGTTTTCAGATTCTTAAATTAAAAAAATTTCAAGTGTCTCCCCAGGGAAGTATGAGACTTATCATCTGTAAGTCACTGCCACCTATTACACAGAGAAGTAATTTAAAGAGGAAATTTACAGGGTCACAGAATATCTAGAAGACCAAATGCCACAGGCATGTCCTCGAAGCAACAGATGTCGGAAATAACTGCCTCTGAGATGAGCAGAAAGCAGACACAGATCTAATTAGATCTTTGAGATTAACCACTTCTGCAGAAATTCAATTAGAGATGAAGCAGCACTACTGAAGGAATTTTTCTATATCAAAACAAATGTTATTAAAGATTTGAATAAGAAATTATCAGTGAATTAGAACGGCTAAGATTACTTAGTTTGCAAGAATAATAACATCTAGGGTATGTGGTTATATTTTTAAAAGGGTATTACACTGTAAACCCACTGAGCAGAATGGAATTTAGATTTATGAGTGTTCTGTGTATTAGGCTATCACTGGAAAAGGCCCATTTGGGGTCCTTTCGCTGCCTCAATTACAGGAAAATTCATGAACCAGTCTCTTTTAGCCTTAGTCAAGCTCCAACCTGTCTCCTCCAAAGGTTTTGGACACTGGGTTGGTTCTAGTTAATAAAAAGGTGAGAAGAAGAGGCAAGCAGGACAGGGAATCCTCTGTGTCACACCACGGTGGGTGTTTGATGACCGCAGGGTTTAGTGCAGCAGAGTCTACTTCTCCTGGGAGAAGACCCCAGGGTCAGGGTCTATGCACAGGGTATGAGCTGGACTGTGTAACTGTATGCCAGGGAGGCAGGAAATCAGGGCCCAGACAGCGTGGGAATTTGGGATACAACTCAAACACATGTTATGTGGAAGTGTTATACTTACTTTCTTTTATCTGTCATCTTTTCATATCAGTTTCATGGTTTGATTATTTTTTGAAAAAAAAATCAGTTCAGTATGTATAGTCCAATAGTGCATAACAGTAGTGGGTTATCAGCAGAACTGGCAATGTTGGAAGCTGTTGACTTGAGCCTTTTACAGTTCAGCATATTAATATGGCTTTACTTTTTATACCTTGTGGCTAGACTTTTCTGCTGGATGGTTAAGACCAAGTTAAAACAAGACCTATATTGCAAAAAAATGTAACTTTTCTATCTGACAAGATAGAATCCCTTCAGTCAAATCCCTTCAGGATTTACCCTGAAACCATGAACAGTGTTTTGTAGAACTTTTGTCAGGCTCAGCCATCTGGATGAGTCACGGCCATTGCTTGACCAATTTGTTCTCTGTGAAAGCCTGACAGAATGTTTTCTTTTGAAGTGACTCTCCTTAGGCACACTATACATTGTCAAAAGTTTTGTACTAATAGTGTTTAGAAAAGATATCATGTCTGCATCTTGCACTCTGAACAACTACTATGAAGGTAATGATTTGCGATGCATTAATTACTGTAACTAACTATCCTACTAACCTGTTTTGAAACTGTCTCATTGTTATTTCTTTCTCATTAAAATAAAATTTATTTATTTATTTATTTACTTATTGGCAGGACCAGGGTTTGAACTCATGACCTTGCACTTGCCAGACAGGCACTATGCCACGGAGCTATCTCTCCGGCCCACTCATTAAAATAAAATTTGAAAAGTAAATAAAAACTCAAAAAAAAAAAAAAAAAAAAAAAAAAAAAAAAAAAAAAAAAAAAAAAAAAAAAAAAAAAAAAAAAAAAAAAAAAAAAAAAAAAAAAAAAAAAAAAAACCCCAAAAAAAAAAAAAAAAAAAAAAAAAAAAAAAAAAAAAAATTCAGTTCAAAATGACACAAAGAATTCCATGTAGCTTCAAACATGATGAGGGCTCCTGGTCTCCAGGGAGGACACTGCACACTGGGCAGCTCACTGGGCCAGCCAGGCGGGAGCCACCTGTTAATTAGGAGCACTCACTCTCTAAAATGACCCCAGTTGTCTGGTGTTTGATGTCAGTACATGCTAGTCATCTAGACTGCCTGGGGCCTTTCCTGCATCTTGTACCTAGCAGGGACTTATGTAGGCATCTCTACAGGTTCACCTTCATCCTTACTAATTAGATGTGATGTGGAAAACCAGAGCCTTAGGCATGGATGAACAAGAGCGGCTGCTCTCTGAGGTACCTGTCATAGGAAGAGACCGCTCTCTCCTGGGGACCCACCTCTGTCCAGCAGGTGTTATAAATGGCAGCTAGACAGTGGGGTGCAGAGAGGGCACAGTGGGAAAAAGCTGAAGTGCTGTCCCTTCCCTCCTCCCCCAAGGACACTTTACCAAGGCAAGTGAATAATACCTTCCTCAGCCCATTAATTTGTCTATGGATTCAATTCCAGCTATGAAAAAGCTTAGTCAAGGGCAAAGTTCTACATATAAAGAAATGGCAGAGGCAGGACTTTATCACTGTATAAAAATCTGTGACCTCTGGGTACAAAGCTGAGGGCTATTCAATCAGAATACAAGCTTCAGACAGTAGGAGAATGGAGCCTGAATGGAGCCTCCCCCCCCAAAAAGACTGTATAGTCTGTGTCTACCACATGACAGTGTCGCAGTGGTGACGGGGGACAGTACCGATCAGCAATACAGGGAACAAGGAGCTGCCCATAACAGCAATGGGAATGTTGTAGGACTCCTCTTTCAAGTAAAGATGTGCTCCAGGGGAAAAGAAAAAAAAAAAAAAAAAAAAAGTAATGTTGATTTAAAAGTGTTAATGTTTAATTGTTTAATCAATCTTATATACCTATATGTATTAATCTAAACTGATCTGATAATGAAAATATGTAATATAACCATTGTTAAATTTAAACAATAAAAAGATTTTAAAAAAAAAGAAAAGATGTGCTCTGAAGTCCATTTCAAGATAGCCTAATAGAGCTGGGGCAAGTGCCTGCCTAGCAAGTGCAAGATCATGAGTTCAAACCTGGGTCCTGAAAAAAAAAAAAAAAAAAAAAGCAAGCTCAATAATGCTAAACTGTGAAAAAAAGAAAAGGCTACCAGGAGATCAAATAAATATCAACGGGCTTCCTTCTGACAATGATCAATAA
>PVJA010036407.1:0-21080 GCA_004027025.1 Myocastor coypus
AAAAAAAAAAAAAAAAAAAAAAAAAAAAAAGAAAAGAAATAGCCAACTAACAAAATGAGAACAAAAACAGAAACCTCACTGCCTTGCAGATTCAGAGATATGTTTGACCCCTGCTTTTTTTCATGATTTCCTGTTCTTTAGTATTGCAAGTGTCTCTCTCTCCTTCTCCTTCTTTTCCCCCCTCTCTCTCTCCTCTCCCTCATTCCCACCTTCCCTTTGAGATGTTTATCACTAAGCATTTCCCATGTTGCAATAGGTTAAACAAAACATTCTCCTCACTGTCTAGGAAATTTTATTTTTCACAACAGCAGAGTCATCCTTAAGCTTCCCTTGGGCTCTTAGCTCTGAAAGAACACTGTACCTTGCTTAATAGTTTAGATCAAAGGGCCTATAGCAAGTCTCAAACTCCATCGGTACCATTCACTGTGACATTGGGCAAGGCACTTGACTTCTCTGTATGTTGATATAGTCACCTGAACTTGGGATGACAATGCAGCCTACATCACAGACATATGATGTCAAGGGTTATGATTATAAGTTGAAAGTATTTCCTTCTTTCTGCTAAATCAAAAAGTGTGAATTTGGCCAGTGAGATAGCTCAGTGGACTAAGCACCTGCTTTGGGAAGCACAGGGACGAGGGTTCCACCCTTTGTTCCACATTCCGTGCTGGCCCCAACTCCAGGGTGACCTGAGCTGGCGACCAAATCCAGGCATGGTGGCACATTCCTATAATCCCAGTGCTGGGGAGGCTGAAAACAGGAGGATCACTATCAGTCTGAGCTGTGTAGTGAGACCCTGTACCAAATACATAAAAGAAAAAAATGTGAATTCCAGTTTCTCCATTCAATTAAATAGTGGTACACTCCAATCTGGTTAGAACAAATGCCTCATTCAAAGAATTATGTATGTATTACTGAAGGAATACCTTAGACTACTAAGTCCTGATCTCTTGAGGAGAGTCAATGTCCTTTTCCATGTTTTAGAACTGACACTTCCTCACCTTTTGACAATACACAGTGCTAAACAGTAAATATTGACCAAATTAAAGGATGGGTGGAGGAAGGAAGGAAGGGTGGAAGAAAAGGAGGAAAGAATTATGAGTAAAAGGGCAAGCATTATTCTAACCAAAAGCTGACTATTTTGAGTAAATGAAATATTTCTTTCCACACTTAAATGAACAAGTTGTATTCAAGGCTTTGCCTCACAGATATGTCATTAATGCTCAGAAGCCAAGTCAAATACACTTCGCTGAGGCTGGGTATGACAGCAGCCGTTGTATGACCCAGAACACACTGCTCAGTATTCTGGAGTCTGCACATGTGGAACAATATGTCCTTACTTTAATTAATGATTCTTATCTCTAGAAACAGGAGTTCTTTCCTTAGAAAAATAATATATAAATTAAAGTCTAGCCAGATTGGCATTCATCACTGTTGAACTGAATGTATACACTTAAATTCACACATTTCGATTTGTCAATAAGAATACTTTCAAGATGTAAGCACATCCACTATTTTTCACAATAAATATTAAATGTATTAAATGTGGGAACTCATTTTTAAACTTTAAAACAGACATTTGAGCCAGTGAGATGGCTCAGAGGACTAAGCACCTGCTTACTCAGGGTCCAGGGTTCAACCCCCAGCGCCACATGCCACGCTGGTCCAATCCCCCCAACTCTCCACCCCCGTTCCATCCCTGCTGCACTGAGTGGCCATGGAGACCATGGTGGCACATGCCTGTAACCCCAGCACTGAAAATAGAATTGCTGTGAGTCTGAGCTGTGTTTTGAGACCCTGCACCAAATACATTGAAGACAAATAAACTTCAGAACACTGTTATTTTATTTTTACAAAATTAAGCCATAATGTGATATTTGATTTATGTCATGAAATCCCTATACCAGACAAGCAGCCATAATTCTTGCTATATAGTGCCCTCCAGTGGATTCTTGTCACACATAACCTTTGAAATTTTGTAAGTAACCTAGTAGCCTTCTGGGGTATATGATTCACACAATCAATGTAAGTCTTAAAAATGCTTTCGTGAACACAAAACAATAAACCTCATACCTTTTATCATGAATATTCTTGAATTTAAAGTATCTGCCATTAAGGGAAAATATCTTATTTCCCCTGGAGCTTCCTTTAGTCACTTGACCTGGTGACTTTACTTCAGTTTAGGCCCGTCTCATGAGTGGACGTGGATGTGGATCCTAATAGAACTAACAAATTCACTCTGAATAAGAGATAAATGAGCTTACACTTGCATTGGCCTTTACTATCAGGAAAATAGCTTTTATCTATTTATTACTTATTTATTTATTACAGGGTCTCACTACGCAGGTCAGACTCATAGTGATCCTCCTATCTCAGCCTCCCCAGCGCTAGGACTACAGGCATGTGCCGCCACACCTGGGATTCTGAGGCCAGCACGGCATGTGCTACTGGGGGTTGAACTTAGGTCTTTGCACTTGCCAGGCAGGCATTTAGACTGCTGAACTATCTCCCCAGCCCAGATAAACAGTTCCTTGAATCACTTCTTGACACTATTAGTATAGTAAATGTTAACTCTTCTCATTTAATGATGGAAGTAAAAGAGCAATAGTAAGTCTTCCTGCACACCTTAGGTCTTTCCATTTCTGTTAACTTTTCCATGTGTGTGGTTCTGTTCACAGCAGAAGGACTTCCAATGCACCATTACTCTCACTTGTTCTAGTTGGACATTGGTTTGGTGAATTGTTTCCCATCTTTCAGTGTCTACCTGATTTCTTACCACCTCAGTTTTTATCTCCATAATATTTTCTATTATTTTAAGATAATTCCACAGGCCAAGCACTGTTCCTCCTTGGCTAACTACCTTCTCTACTTTTCCTTGATAGACATTATACTAGGACACTAGGAATTGGTAATTTACTACATGAAGTTTTCTCAGGGCAGGTACTTATGGTGAGTACTAATAAATAGCAGGATTTTCATAGCAAACTAGTGAAAAGGAAAAGAAAATATCCTGAAAGTCATCTCCTGAAGAAAGTTATTTTTTAAAAATAAGCATGACTAAAATTAAGCTAAAATTTGTCCTATTCAATCTACTCACAAAATACTAAATCATTCTATAGATATTAGTTTCTTTTCAGGTGATAAAAGCCATATTTAGACATGGAATTTCAAAATACTATTCTTGTATTAATTCAAAACCATGTTAATTGGACACTGAAAATGTGTTTGCTGTCTAAAAGTTTTTGAAATAACACAGCATGGTGAGTCACACTATTTGAGTTCATTTGAATGTATTTTATTTTATATTATGTTTACTTATCAAAATACTTCCTCATTGCTCACAAAAAATGAACATAAGAAGTTGTCTGTTGAACTTGGGATGATAAGCTAAATTACATTTTAAATATGCCACGACCAAAATTTGAGAGAGCTCTTCTTACAGGATGTATTAACAAAAATGATTATGTGGATTAAGAGAAGCTCTTGAAGGTGACTGGTATGTTACTGTACTCAATTTTTATATATTCAACATGCATTTCCTCATTTATTCTCTTGCTGTAAACCAAGGAACATCTACTGTATTATATTTATTATGTGCAGGATGCCATAAGAACAAGACAAGATCCTACTAAAGATCTAGTTAGTGGGAAAGTTAGGTGAGCAAGTAACATAAATACATTATAGGCAGGTGTGGCAGCAAAAGCATGAGAGCTCATGAGAACAAAGAGGGAACTGAGAGTGGGGAAGGTTCACAGAGATAGCATTATTTGTGCTTCAAAAGATAAGTAAGGGCTGGGGAAATAGCTCAGCGGTCTAAGCGCCTACCTGGCAAGTGCAAGGACACAGGGTCAATTCCCAATACCACACACTATACCCTGGGGGCTGAGCAGGCCACCCAAAGCAGGCAGGGTGGCACAAGCCTGTACTCCCAGCACTGCGGAGAGGCTGAGACACGAGGATCACTATGAGTCTGAGCTGTGTAGTGAGACCCTGTACCAAATAAATAAATATTTTTTAAAAATGTAATTAAAAAGAAAAAAGATAAGTGTGTCTGCTGAGTACAATGCTCCAGTGAGGATTTTCCAAATGCAGATGCAGCCAGGATGGCTTGTGCCAGAAACAATAGGTTCCACTGATAGAGGCGCAAGAAGGAGCGTGCAGGACAGAACAAAGACATCTCACTGACCCACACATGCATGGGAGAGAAATGGCAGCAGACAAGAATGTGAAACAGGACCCGCACAGCCAAACTGAAGTGGTGGAAAGAAAGTGTGCTCTGGTGGTGACGTGGAGAGGGACTTCCGAGAGCTCTCCTGAGTGACGGGGAGGCCAGCTGAGGCACTGTGGGAGGCCATCCAAGTAAGACAGCAGTGCAAAGCCAAGAAAGCAATAAATCCAGTGAGTGTTCCTAAAGTTAAATACATTCAATATTTTCCACATTTATCAATTTTCTGAAGTGCATAAATTATATCAAATTATGAGATAAAAACTTTGGGAAAGGTAAGTTTCTGGTCAGGGACACAACAGCACATAGCATCAATATGAGCCATAGTTTCTAACTATTGCCTACCTTTATTCTCTTTGGGGATTCGTCCTGCTTACCTACCTGTTTGTGCTCCTGTCTCTAATTCACCGTATCTCTAGACACATGTGATTGTAGCCCTCTTCAATATATTCCGTCCAGTCCCCAATTAGTTTAAATATTTAAAAGCATTATTAATGGGCCAAAAGAAATTTGTTTCGTAGAAGTTAAGAATGAAAAAGTTGAGAGAAAAAATGACAAGATGCAATGACAGACACTTCAGATAATACACTGACATTTCCACATTGATTAAAGAGACTCTGGAACACGGTAACTTCACCTGTAATTAGACAACCCTAATCTGACTGTCATTTATAGACTCATTTCAAGCTTGGTCCAAAAATAAAATAAAAATTAGTCCAATTTCAATAATTAAATAAAATTGTTTTGAATAACATAATAGTGGCTCTTTCTACATTACAACAAAACTGAACTAAAAGGGGAAAAGATTAAATAATTTTAGAGTTCTTCATTTATGGAGAGGGGGAAAAATGCAAATAGGGTTGTGGTACGCTAACCTGGGGCATGGCTGGCCTGTTTCACAGACAGGGTGAGGAACGCTGCTTTTTCACAGTGTGGCTTGTGTCCTTGCTGGTGGTGGACGTGAGCACAGCAACCTGTCCAGGTCTGGTTGCTCCATCTGGTGTCCGTGTAGTTTCTCAATGACAGTCCTATTACCACTTGGGGCTGGATAATTTTCTATCATGAGACCATTTGGAACAGAACGGCTCACTAAGTTTAGCCAGGGGTGCCTAGTGTGCTTCTTTCAGTGGCAGGTGGAGCTTTCGCCTGTGCTCAGCTGCACCCCATTGGGTGACAGTGCTCACATCTCCCACGAACAAGCTGCGTGCTGGGGACAGCTGTGCTCAGCCTAAATCTTTGCAGAGCATAGAAGTACTTACGGAAGAATTAAAGTCTACATGATTGGCTCTCTGCTTAAAACAGAAACAACCCATAACACAAGAAGCTTCTGGAATTTTATTGCAAAACATTGGCATTCAAGTCACTACAATTTTCTTTAATATTGTAAAGAGAAGGGTCCAGTGAGATAGCTCGGCAGACTAAGCACATGCTTTGGCAAGCTCATAGACCAGCGTTCAGTCCCTACTCCCATATACCAAGCCAGTAGAGTCCTGGCATGGTGGTACACGCCTGTAATCCCAGTGCTAAGGAAGCTAAAATCAGTAGGATCACTAGGAGCTGGAGCTGCGTAGTGAGACTCTGCACCAAATACATAAATGGAAAAAAAATATTGTAGATATATATATATCCATAACATCTAATTATTTTTGCTGACAAAACCAAAATTGAGTCTTTTCCTTTTGGCTATAGAGCAACTGTTCACCTGTAGCTCTAGCTCTCCATCAGCTCTTCTCTGAGTTTTGCTTGATCTTAGGAATAAATTTTTTTCTTTTTATACAAGGTGTTCAGGGTCTCACTACTAGATCAGACTCATAGTGATCTGCCTGTGTACAGCCTCCAAGAGCTGGGATTGCAGACTTGTGCCACCACACCCAGTCTCAATTGCCATCTCAGCACACCCCAGGGGCAGGGCCGGCATAGCTGGTCCAGGGATTGAATCCCTGGCCCCTGTGCCTGCTTGCAGACCCCTTAATGCACTGAACTATTTGACCAGCCCTTTTAGGAACTAATTTTACCTGGCTTTGAGGAGGTTTATTTTAATTAATTAATTTTGAGTGAAAAAAAATTGTACATATTCATGAGATGCCACATCCTGTTTCAATACACAACCACATTGTAGAGGGGCTAAATCAAGCTTATCAATGTACTCATTGCATTTTCTGGTGAACACACTTAAAATCTATTCAGCAATTTTCAATGAGATGATACATTTTTATGAACTATAATCACTATGTTATGCAGTAGAGTCCTACAACTTATTCCTCCCATGTAACTAAAATTTTATGATTTTTGACCATAGTTATTCTGAACCTCTCCCTTTGGCCCTCGGTAATCACCATTCTCCTCTCTATTTCTGTGAACTCAGCTTTCTTGGATTCCACATATATATGAGGTAACACAGCTTATGGTTTACTGGATGTATTTGTGCTTTAGTTATTTTACTTAACATAATGTATCCAGGTTCATCTATTAAGTCATTAAATGAAAGAGTTTTATATTCTTTTATAAGGCTGAACAGTTTTCATCCGTGTACATAACATCTCCACTCATACATCCACTGGTGGACACTTACGCTGATGATACATCTTCGCTACTAAGAATGGTGTTAAAATTACTATGGGAATGGGAATATCTCTTGACTATACCAATTTCTTACTCTTTCACTATACAAGGAGCGATCAAAATAAAGGATGAATGCTCAAAATTCTTTAAAATTATCAGAGCGAAGGACACTTTATCATTAATCTTTCTTAAAATACCATGTCCATTTAAACATGTATTGCACCATTCTTGCCACTTTTTGAAGCAGTTCTGAAAGCCCTCTCTCATGTCTTTATAAGACATGATCTCTTATTTTTATTTTATGCTTTTTCAAAAGGAAATGAAACATTATAAACAATACAGAATTTCACTGAACAAGATGATAGGAATTCAGCAATGATTGTTATAAGAAATTACATGCATGACTTCTAGGCCTTCCCCTTAAAGAAAAAGCCATATTGCCACATTCCCTTCACTTAGTTCTCCTTGGCTGGGATTTAGAAATCATAACATTAGCTAAAAAGTAAGCTAAATGTTGAAAATTGCCAAACAGCAAATTAAGAGACTCTTAAATTGACAATGGCACTGTCATACCAACCCTAAACTACACATGAGTGCTTTTTTATTACAGAGAAGTTGCCCTTCATCTTATGCAGATAACCAATATGTTTGCTTTATTTTCTTTAAATATATAATCAGTTACACATTGCTGAATTGTGCAGTAGTTCTATTTAATTTTTAGAGAAAATGCTATATTACCTTTCGTAATCACTATAATTATTTTCATTCTCACCAACAGTGTATAAAGGATAATCTTTTCTTCATTCTAACAATTGATAGTATTTGTCGTGTCTTTATAATATGAGATTGACAATAGCTATTCTAATTAGAACAAAGGGATACATCACCAAGGTTTTGATTTGCATTTCCATGACAACTATGAGCAATTTTCATATACTTATGGCTGTATGTGTGGGGTGTTTTTAAAAAGTATATATATATATATATATATGTCCTGTTATGTCTTAGACCTAAAATGTTTCCCCAGAATCTCATCATATCTGCAAAGTAATTAGATTATGGGGCTGCTATGTTTATCAATGAATCCCAAAAAACAAGTATTATATATATGAACCACCATGAATTTAACAAGTATCTTAGTGATGCTTTTGCCATATTCCAGATGTGTTGGTATGTTATGTTTCCATTATTTGCTCGAAGGAATTTTTAAGTTTCTGTCTCAATTTCTTTCTTGTCTATTCAGAAATATGTTGTGTACTTTCCACATAATTTCATAGTTTTCAACATTTATCTTGTTATTGATTTCTTGCTTTTTGTATTGTAGTGAGAAAAGATGTTCAATATTATTCCTTTTTTTCATTTTTTTACATATAGTACAGAATTTCAAAATCAGAAAAATTTAACCATGGTTATATTACATATGTTCATCATCGGATCAGTTTAGATTAATACATATTGGTGTATAAGATTGATCAAACAATTAAACATCAACACTTTCCATAAACATTAATTTTTTTTTTAACAGTTGTCACACTGAACACTGTTCTCACAATAGTTATGCAGAGCACAGTGTGTGGGCATGACCCACCACCCTATTGATGTTGCTAAGGAAAAAAAAAAAGAAGAAAAAAATTCTCTTTGAATTAAAAGGAAGCAGATGCATACACAGTCTAATGTTCCACAATTGCAGTGGGCCACCAGTGAAACTTGCAATTTTGGAGGCTATTGATCCAAACCTCCTACAGCTCATCTCACCAATTTAGCTCTGCGTCTCATGCCCTTTAATTAAGCTTTTTTTATGGGTGATCAAGTGCAAGTCAAAGCAAGACCTGTATAACAAAACATTCATTTTTTGTATCTTCCAAGGTCAGATCCCCTCAGGATTAAGTTTGGGACCATGTACAGTACTTCGTAGAACTGTTGCTAGCATCAGCCTTCAGGTTGAGTCTCGGCCATTGCTTGGCCAGTTTGCTTTCTGTGAAAGCCTGAGAGAGTGTTATTCTCTGGGTGACTCTCCTTAGATGCACTATAGTTCATTTACCCCTTTCCTCTGAGGTCCCATAATCTCCTTGACCAGAATATTTGGGACACCTCTGAGTTATAGGATATTACAGCACAGGTTCTCTTATGTCCTGAATCCTTACTGACCTTGAAGGGCTAGGGCCAAAATATTGGCTATCCTCATAGCCCTTCTTTTTCTCCAATTTTTGGTCTGTTAACTTAAATTACTCAATCCCCCAGCTTCGTGATACTATTAATCTATAACATAGGTAACTGAGCTTATCATCATTGGCTTTCTGAATATCAAACATCTTTGACTTATCTAGGAATGGTATATTATGACAATCATTGATATTCTAATAACTTTCCATAGAATGTGATATAAGCAGTTACAAAATTTTGACACAGATATTTGGAAATTCAAGGAAATACAAAATTGAAGCCTGTCAAGACTATGGTATTTGACCCAGTCTTTTACTTTCAAGTAATACTCTTGAGAGAGAACATAACAGTAACTGAGTTTACATTGGGAGCAGTACACATCAAAAAGACAAGAGTGACATGCATTCCAAGCACTGTTTTAGTGTTGCATGGTGCTATGATCAGTGTGATGAACCTTTTCAAGGTTCTTAGAACCGATCTTTTTCATTCTGTGTACATAAGTGCATGGTTTTGCTCCTGATATGTTTCCTCTTTTATCTGCTTCTAGTCACTTCGTTGTTTAATCCATAACACATTCAGCTGTGTTATGCCCTTAAGTTCTTATTTTCTTCTTTAAAGTTCTTATATTAGAGAAACTATATGTTATTTACACATGTAGGTCTGGTTCATTTCACTGATGAGTATATGTTCAATATACATCCATTTATATATGAAGTCTTCAAACTTACCATTCTTTATAACTGAGTAATATTCCATTATATAAAAATACCACATCTTTTTCAACTATTCTTCAAATGATTGGCATTTTGGTTGTTTCCAAGATTTGGCTATTACAAATTGGGCTGCTATAAACATAGGTGCACAGATATTGCTATGAAATGATATTTTCAGTTATTCTGGGAAAATTCCCAACAGGGGGATAGCTGGATTGAACAGGACTTCCAATTGTAGTTTTGTAGGATCCTCCACACTGCTTTCCATAATGGTTGCACCAATCTGCATTTCCACCAGCAATGGAGAAGGGTTCCTCTTTCCCCACAGCTTCTCCAATATTTCTTGCTGGTTGATTTCTTTATGGTAGCTATTCTTTCTGGGGTGAGATGGTATCTAACTGCTATTTTGATTTGCATTTCATGAATGGCTAGCGATGTGGAGCATTTCTTCATGTATTTGTAGGCTTGCTGCATTTCTTTCTCTGAGAAGTGTGTGTTCATCTCAGATGACCATTTCTGGATTGGGTCTTTCAATTTTGGAACCCTAATGGTTTTTAGTTCTTTGTAAATTCTAGATAGAAGACCTTTGTCTGAATATTTGTTAGTCAAAATCTTTTTGAAATTTGTGTGTCGTCTTTTCACTCTGTTGGTAAGTTCCTTTGACATGTAGAAGCTTTTTAGTTGGAGGAGGTCGCATTTGTTGATGCTTTCAAATGTTAAACGTGCAATTTGATTTCTGTCCATGAACTTTTTGCCTACTCCGATGTCTTCAAGATTTTCTCCCACTTTCTCTTCCAGGAGATTTAATGTTTCTCTTTTAATATTACGATTGTTAATCCATTTCGACTTTAGTTTCGTGCATAGTGATAGAATAGGGTCACGTTTTAGTTTTCCTCATGTAGAGACACAGTCTTTCCAGCACCATTTGTTAAAGAGACTATCTTTCTTCCAGTAAAGGTGTTTGGTCCCTTTGTTAAAAATGACGTGCTTGAGTGTGTTTCTATTTGCTTCTTCATCTTCTAATCTATTCCATTGATCCTCAGGTCTATTCTTTTGCCAATACCATGCTGATTTTATTACTGCAGCTTTGTAGTATAACTTTAGGTCAGGAATTGTAATGCCTCTTGTCATACCTTTGTTGCCCAGAATTGTCTTTGAAATTTGGGTCTTTTTCGGTTCCAAATAAATTTTTGGAATGATTTCTCCAGGTCTGTGAGGTATGTTGATGGTATTTGGATAGGAATTGCATTAAATCTGTACAACACTTTAGGGAGTATGGCCATCTTCACAACGTTGGTCTTCTTATCTGGGAGCGGGGAATATCTTTCCATTTTCTGAAATCTTCTAGAATCTCTTTTTTTCAGAGTAATATAGTTTTCATTGAAAAGGTCTTTTATTTCTTTAGTTAAGTTAACCCCTAAGTATTTCATTTTCTTCGGTGCTATAATAAAAGGCACTGTTTCTCTAATTTCTCTCTCAGTGTGTTTGTTATCTGTGTAGAGGAATGCCACTGACTTTTGTGTGTTGACTTTGTAACCTGCTATGCTACTGAATTTGTGTATTATTTCTAGTAGCTTCTTAGTGGTGTTCTTTGGATCTTCCAAGTAGATATCATATCATCTGCAAATAGTGATAGTTTTACTTCTTCTTTACTTATTCTTATTCCTTTTATTTCTCTTTCTTGTCTAATGGCTGTAGCTAATGATTCCAGAACTATATTGAATAGGAGTGGTGATAGAAGACATCCTTGTCTTGTGCCAGATTTGAGAGGAAAAGAGTTTAGTTTTTCCTTATTTAGAATTATGTTAGCTGTTGAATTGTCATAGATGGCTTTTATCAGGTTGAGGTAGAGGCCCTCTATTCCAATTTTCTGTAGGACTTTGAACATGAATGAGTGTTGCACTTTGTCAAAGGCCTTTTCGGCATCAATTGAGACAATCATGTGATTTTTGGCTTTGGCTCTATTGATATAGTGTATTGCATTTATACATTGGTGTATATTGAACCATCCTTGTATCCCTGGGATGAATTCTACCTGTTCATGGTGTATAATCTTCTTGACGATTAGTTGTATTCTATTGGCGAGGATTTTATTGAGAATTTTTGCATCTATGTTCATCAGAGAAATTGGCCTATAGTTTTCTTTTTTAGTTGCATCTCTCTCTGGTTTTGGTATCAGTGTAGTACTTGCCTCTAGGAATGATTTTGGCAGTATTGCTTCCATTTCAATTTCATTGAAGAGTTTGAGGAGTGTTGGGATTAAGTCTTCTATAAATTTCTTGTAGAATTCAGTGGTGGATACATCAAGTCCCAGACTTTTCTTTGTCGGTAGGCTTCCTATTACATTTCGTATTTCACTGGCTGTTATTGGGTTATTGAGAGTTGTCATATTTTATTGATTTAGTTTGGGTAATTTGTACTTTTCTAGGAATCTGTGCATTTCATCTGTGTCTTCAATTCTGTGAGAGTAAAAATTCTCAAAGTAGTTATTTATGATCCTCTGAATCTCTACTGTGTCTGTAGTAATTTTACCCTTTTCATTCCTTATTGCTTGAATTTGAGTCTTTTCTTTCCTCTTTAATTTTATTTAATCTTTTAAAGAACCAGCTTTTTGATTCATTAATTCTTTGTATTGTTTTCTTTGTCTCAATTGAATTAAGTTCTGCTCTAATCTAATCTTTATAATTTTCTCACGTCCTTGGGCTTTCGATTTTGTTTGCTCTTCTATTTGTAGTCGATTGAGGTGCTCCAGGAGAGTATTTATTTGTTTCCGTTCTGTTTTCTCAAGGTGTGAACTCAGAGCTATAAATTTCCCTCTACGAACTGCTTTCATTGCCTTCCATAAATTCCGGTAGGTTGTGTTTCGTTAAATTCAAGATATTGTTTAATTTCATCTGTAATCCACGGGTAGTTGAGAAGAGTGTTGTTTAATTTCCATGTATTTCTGGGGTTCTTGTGGTTTCTGTTGTCAATTATTTCCAATTTCATTGCGCTGTGGTCAGATAAAATGCATGGGATAATTTGTTTTCTTGCACATAAGCATGACCTAGTACTAATGTGGTCTATTTTAGAAAATGTCCCATGTGCAGCTGAAAAAATGTGTATTCTGAAGTGTTTGGGTGGAACTCTCTGTGTATGTTTACTAATTCCAGTTGTTTCAAGTTCTGGTTCAGCTGTGCTACTTATTTGCTAAGTTTTTTTCTGCTTGACCTATCTTTTTTCGGATAAGGGGCTGTTGAGGTCTCCTGTTAAGATTGTGGCATTGGATATTAGACTCTTCATGTCCATTAAGTTTTGCCTTATATAACATGCTGCTCCTGTGTTGGGTGCATACATATTATGGGTGTCACTTGTTCATCTTGAAGTTTTCCCCTAACCAATATGTAGTGGCCTGCTTTATGTTGTTTGATCAGTCTTGGTTTGAAGTTTAGACTGTCTGCCAACAGGATTGCTACCCATGCTTTTTTTATTTTTTATTTTTTTTGAGCTGCTGGAGCATGTAGGGCTGTTTTCCATCCTTTCACTTTTAGCCTATGAGTTTTTTATGAGTTAAGTGCGTTTCTTGTATACAGCATATTGTTGGATTTTGCTTCCTTATCCACTCCGCCAGTCTATTTCTTTTAATTGGAGAAATGAGTCCATTTACATTGATACTTATAATTGAGATATGTTGACTTATGATTGACATGATGTTTACTTTCTACTGTTTACCTCTTTTTCTCCTGTGCTTGAGTAGCCTATTTGGTGGGATCTTTCTGTTCTCATTTCTTCAGTTTGAGTCGTTTTGATCCCTCTCTAAAATATCTTTTAGTATGCTGTGTAGAGTTGGTTTTGACGTGATGAAATTCTTTAGTTGTTCCTTAACATGGAAGTATTTCACTTCTCCCTCATACTTGAAGGAGAGTTTTTCAGGGTATAGCAGTCTGGTTGAAATTTGTTTTCATGGAGGACTTGAAGTACTCTGCTCCATGCTTTTCTTGACTTCATGGTTTGTGAAGAGAAATCTGCTGTTATTCTGGTGGGCTTACCTTTAAATGTGATCTGTTTCTTTTATCTAGAAGCTTTTAGTATACTATTCTTCTGCTGGATTTCTAGAATCTTGATTATTATATGTCTGGATATGTTTTTAGTTGGGTTGATGTTATTTGGGATTCTGGTTACTGTATGTTCAATTGCTTTTTTCATATTTGGGAAGTGTTCTGCTATTACTTCTGCCCATATTCTTTTTATATCCTTTTTATTGACCCCTTCTCTCCATTGATTCCTATTAATCTCACATTGCTCATTTTTGCCTCATCTTGCAGATGTTGAATTATTTTTTCCTGCATCCTAGTTGTTTTTAAGAGTTCCTTTCTTATCTTGTCACTTGCTGTGACCACTTCTTCAAGATCTGAGATCCTATCTTCACTTTGGCTCATTATGGTTTTGTCAGCTTGTGATTGAGATTCTATTTTCTTGGTTATCTCTATGAAACTGTTTCATGCGATCTATTTCTTTCCTATATTGTTCATTCAGGCAATCCATCATTTTTCTATTTGCTTCTAATTGTTTAGCAGTGTTTTCTTTAGTAGTACTGAAGTCTCTTATTATAGTTATCCTTTCTCTCTCTAGGTTTCACATTATTTCTGCTCTGTTCTCCTCTGTACCTTTCTGTAGTTGTTCCTGTACTTTAAGTTCTACTGATTTACTGACGTCTTTTCTTAATTTCAGAGGTTAATTCTGCTCTTGTTTCTTCTATATGTTTCTGCAGTTGTTTTTCCACTCAGCTTCTATTTTTTCATACATATCTTTTTTTACTGCACATGTTATCTCAGATATGAGTTGCTCTATATGTTTCTGCACTTGCCTTTCAACCTCGGCTGCTGCTGATTCAGAGATTTCCTCTGCATGATTCCCATTTTCTTCTATGGTAGTGTTTCCTGTATTTGTTTTGTGTGGACTCAGGATCTGGTATTGGATCTTGCTCCTTCTCTTTATCATTTTTTTTTTTTTTTTTTTAGCAGTGATCTCTCCACCCTGGCCAACCTGAGCCCTAGTCTCATAGGTGAGTAGAATCTGAGCTCAGGTTGTTGATGAGGCAGTGAATGGATCAGGGCCAAATCTGCTGGTTGGCCCAGTCAGGATGATGATAGGGTCCGGGCTGGAGTTCAGGGTAGAGTTCGGGGGTTACGGGTCAGGTCCAGGAGCTGGGACTTGATCCAGGTGCAGGCCACCAGTGGAAATGGAGGTGCCAGTCCAGAGTGGGAGGCAGAGTACAGGAGCCGGGTCCTGGTCCAGGTGCCCTGCGACTGGCAGGCTCAAGTCTGGGTTGGGAGGTGGACTCCAGAAGTGGGGACGCTGGCCAGGTGCCTGGAGACCAGTGTGAATGGCAGGTGCCAGTCCGGGGTGGGAGGTGCAGTTCAGAAGTGGCGACTTGACCCAGACGCCATGCAATCAAGTGGGAATGGTGGGCACCGATTGGGATGGGAGGTGCAGTTCAGACGCGGAGACTTGATCCAGGTGCCAAATGACCAAAGAGAATGTCTGGCGCCCTCAATATTATTTCAAAGTTTAACAAATTATTGAGATTGTTTCATGAACTATGCTGGAAAATGTCCCATGTGTTATCAAAACAAATTTGTATTCCGTAACTGTTGGATAATGGTTCTGTAGATATCTGTTAGGTCCACCTGGTCTGAGTTCCAGTTCATCTGCTGTTTATATTTTTATTTTTTGTCTGAATAATCTGTCTATTTCTCATTGTAGCCTGTTTTTATCAACCATAATATATCCTATAGGAAACAAACCACTTTATGAATTTAAATGGATTTAATACAGAACTATCATTCTTTCAAATACTTGAAAGTTCTGGAACTGCTGCTTCTGTGTTTTGGGTTTGCTTGGGTTTTGTTATGTTTTGTTTTAAGGTCACAAATGTGATCAGAAATATCTGCTCCTGTTACTAACTCCAATACCATTAAAGCTTCATATCCATGAAGGGCCCACCTAAAACCTCAGCTTCGAAGTATTCTGGGATATTTTACTTTTACTCTTCCTATTCCTCGACACAGGAAAAAATATTAAAAGAAACAGGGGTGAATGCACAAAGGTGATCAGAGGAGATGATTGCTAAAATCCTGCCTCATTTCTTGATTATTGTGCCAACTTGAATCAGTTACTTAAGCTGTTTATCTGAAGGTCCTTTTCTAAAAGTTAGTGCAATAATGATGCCTACCAAATAATATGATAATGATGATTAAACCAGCATAAAAATATTTGAAATATTTGAAGAGTAACGATCACAGGCTTCTTTCTTTTTTAGTACATATTTGCTATACATAATGATCACATTTATCATGGAGAATCTGTACGTGTACAAAATAGATTTTAATTGACTTTTTCTCTCCTCCCATGAAAACAGAGATAATGTCTCATTCATTGTTTGTAATGCAAGTGGAACATCTGTAAACCAAAAGTTTAAAAATCTTACAAAAAAGACTATGAAAAAAAAAAAAAAAAATAGCCGAGTGTGGTGGCTCACGCCTGTAATCCCAGCACTTGGGAGGCTGAGGCAGGAGGATTGGTGTGAGTTTGAGACCAGCCTGGGCTACAAAAGTGAGCTCAAGGCCAGCCTCAACTGCATAGTGAAACCCTGTCTCAAAAAGACAAAAAAGAAAACGTTTAAAAATCTGAAATGTTACAAAATCCATAACTTAGAGCCCTACCTAACGTGATGCCACTAGTGTAGAATTCTATACCTGACCTTGTGTGATGTTTTGCATTTAGAGTATAAGTACACTAAATATAATGTATAAAATAATGTTAGGGTTGTGTGTAAAGGGTACATATTACACAGAAATGAATTTCATGGTTGGAATTGAGTTATATCCCCAAGATATATCATTATATAGGTACAAATAATCAAAAATGTAAAAATCCGATATCTGAAACATTTCTACTCCCTAGCTTTTAGCCAAAAAACCTCCAGTTGTATAACCACCTATAAGCATTATAATTATTTCCATGATCATTATTAGTTCCTTTATAGTTCCACATTCTCTATCAGTTGATTCACTAGGAGTAGAAAGGGTACAATATATAACCAATGCTGAGGTAAATTCATTCACTGCTAATCACGTTTATCTTCAGTCCAATATATTGTAAGAATAATCAGCCAATCTCCTGAAGATCATCCTAAATTTTTGACTGGATACATGGCTATCACAGCTCTGAGCAGTGCAGAGCTGCCTCCCTTGCAGCTGCGATGAGCATATAACTAAGCTTTGGCTGAGGAGTGGCTTGGGGAACACAAAGAGAAGTGAGGTGATGTCCTTTTGTCCTTAAATAGAAGCTTATAACTTTCCTCCTTTCTTCTATCAGAAGTATGTTGAAACCCATTAATATTAGCTCAGAGAAGAGCTAAAATGATAATTCTTCAGAAATTCTGAAAGCTAGTTTTTAAACTAGTGTCAGTTTCACATCAACCATGATAGGAATATTTTCAAGAAAAAAAATCTGAAACCTTCTCAAGTTGCATTTTTTTTCTAGTTGAGCTTCCTCCTCCTCCTCCTCCTCCTCCTCCTCCTCCTCCTCCTCCTCCTTGTCTTCTTCTTCATTTCACAGACTCAGTTTATTTCTGGGCCTTCTTAGAATCAATATTCTGGAATAAGACATATGGATCAAGTGATGAAGGAGGATTTTAGAGACTAAAAGCAGGGAGACTCTGGCTTCTGATGCAGAGTTCAGGCTACGTGCCAGCCTTAGTGCTCCATGGCTGAGATACAAATTTCTGTCTAGCTCAGAGGTTCTCAGCTGGGGTCACCATGGGACAATTTTGTTTCCAGCCCAGGGCAGGGACATTTAGTACTATGAGGTAATGTTGGATAGTGCAGTTGTTGTGGCTACCTGTGGCTAGAGATCAAGGATGCTGCAACATTGTAAAATACACACAGCAGCCTTCATTCCCCCCAAAAAATCACACTTCAAACATCAGTAGTGCTGACAGTGAGAAAACTAGGTCTAGTTGAAGCCACAATTGTGTTGGGTTCATTTTTATAGTAGTAAAACCTCTAGTCTAATTCTACTACAACTATACAACTAAAATCCAAAATACTCTTTATTTTATTTTTATTTTTATTTGTACATGGTTCCATTACACAACAATTACATTTTTCATGTGGAGTTGGTACATGCACATAGCACACCTTGATTCTCTTTCTCATCCTCTTCCACTTTCTTTCCCTTTCCTCCATGTTTTCGTCCCCTTCCCTTTTGTAAAGGACCTCACTCGCTGTTTCCCATTATCTTTTATTTTGATCTTTAATTTATTTGTACTTTGGATTTCTAGTGTGAGCGAAATCATGCAATAGTTAAGCTGCTAGATGAGCTATGCTGGAAAATGTCCTACGCAGGGGGCCCGGCGGGATGGCTCAGTGGTCTAAAGCGCCTGCTTGGGAAAGCTTGGGCAGCTTCAGGGACTGCCGTTTGATCCTGGCACACATGCTGCGCCAGCCCTGCCCTTGGGGCAAGCTGAGCCGGCCATAAAAATGAGTGAATAAACAAATAAAGGTTCTGAAACAAGAAAAAAAATAATAAATAAAATATTTTTTTTTTAAAAAAAGAAAATGTCCTATGCATTAGTGAGACAAATATGTATTTTATTGGAAAAAGTGTCATGTAGATGTCTTGGTCTGGATCAACTCTGCTACATCTTTGCTGATTTTCTGTCTGGATTGTTGTAATGTTATGTTTTGATGCTGAAAGGAACGACAAGAAGACCTGATGAAGGTAGCTCAGAGGACTCACGGAGATTCGGCCCTCAGTGAGCAATGAACCCCTGAAGCAAATCAGCTTTATTTAGGGTAGTCAGCGTGATCTCGTGCATAATCACTTCAGCAGAGGAGGACCATGTGCCCAGTCACGAACATGATCACGATCTCCGTTAACTTCCATGCCTTCATTGGGTTCATCCAGGGGTCAACCAACAGCATTCCAAGCAAGGGAGAAAGCAACAACCCGAGAGCCCACAGGTGAAGCTGCCTTCTGTCACCTGGAGTCCCAGCTTTCCGGGACTCTCCTATCACAGCTTTCCAGGATTTTCAGTAACAGACCCCAGCTGTCCCTGGGCCCATTTATTACACTCCGTTTTTTGAAACGCTAGTCAGGTTACACTGGATAATCTGTCTACTCCTCATTGTAGCCTTAGCTTTTATCAACTATAAAGTCTGCTGCAGAAAGGAAACCACTTCAGGAATTTAAAGCAAAATGGAATTAATATAAAATTACCATTCCTTCAAATATCTTAAAATTCTGAAACTGCTACCCCTGCAACTGGGTTTTGGGTTTCGGGCTTGTATATCTGACCTATTTTACTTAACACTGCGATCTTAAAATATATCCATTTTCCTATTAGTGACTCAAGTTTAATAAATACTCCCCTATGTATATATTAAAAATACAAATAAAATTTAAATCAAAGATAAAATTTGAAGGGATCCAGTAGGCAATAGTATCTTTACCATTTTTATACTTCTAAATCATTTATTCCTTAAATTGCTGAGGCTTTTTCCTGGACAGTAAAAGAAGACATTTTCTTTGTAACAAAGAGAGCCACAAGATTTAATATTCCTTCAGAAAATGACTAGCTTGCTTCTATCCAGGATCTAATATTGAGAGTAAAAGGTGACGGTGTTACTGTTTCCCCTCCAAAAAAGTGGCTGACCCAAATTGTACCCTGTAATTTGCTCCTAAAGATGGTATTGAACTTGACCAACAGGGTTCCTCTGGTCACATAGAAGTAAAAATGAATTCTGTGGAAATATCCATTGGGGAAATAAAAATGTTGACAAAGATAAAGGAGCAGAAACACAGGATATCTGAAAATTTTGTTTACTGAAACTGGAAATGCATATTCTGTGAGAGCAGAGTGAGCTGAGAAAGAGAATAAAGCAGCAAATTCTTTCCAGTATTTTTCCAAGGTGAAAATGAATTGTTTTGATCTCTCTAAGATAAATTAATTAACTAAAGCTTAAGTATAAGAAAAGGTTTCCCTCAGTCATTTATATAACATAAACATCAATAATATTTTGTATATAAATTTCACAGATATGTATGTAGGTGTATATATTCATATAAACTACACTGATGAAAGATAAATTTAAATATAATCATAATGAAAATCAATTTAATTTGATTGTACCTCTTGTATTTCAATCAATGATCATGCTTTTGCAAATAACAATATTTTTCTCTTTCCTTCATTCCAGATCTACCCTATCATTTCTGTGCCTGAAGCCTACTCTAACAGTCTTGCATTTCTGAATTAAGAAATTGTACACCTGAGTGATAATAGCTTTTGTCAGTAAAAAAATGAAATACACATTATAGCAGTCATTCCACACATTATTCATGGAGGATACATTCTGAGACCCCTAGCGGATGCCTGAAACCATGTAATATGGAACACTCTGATACTGTGTTTTATATTATACCTATATACCTATGATAAAGTTTAACTTAGAAATTAGGTATAGTATGAGATTAACGATAACCAATAGTAGAACCATTATACAATGCACCACAGTAAAGCTATTTAAACTGATATTTAGGAAATCTCTGGAATTTTTATTTGATATTTTCAGGTTGTTGGTAAGTGAAACCATAAATAAGGGAGGAATTCCTATGTACTTCTTGAATGAAAAAAGTCACTGCCCTAAGGCACCAAAACATCTTCAGTGTAACATTTTCTGATCTCATTTTTGTCTTTCCAATATTTTATATATGAAATAGCTCTCTTCCATTACCATACAAAGCTGCATGGTTTCTGCCTTTTATTTTTTCCCTTATGTGAAATCTTAATTTGAATTTAAAAGAAGAACAAATTTTTTACTATCAAAAGTTTCTGCCTTAAATGTGACCCTGAGGAGGTCTGGGGAGTCAAGTATAGTGATAAACAAGGGAACACTACCAGAAAGGCCAATGTCAGGTGGCAGTGAATTACCCTTACATCCAGTTTTCTTTTAGTTTTATTATTTTTTATGTATTTATACAGGGTCTACAGGATCTCACTGTGTAGATTGAACTCATCCTGATCATCCTGTTTTCGGCCTCCCAAGTGCTGGGATTACAAACGTGTGCCATCATGTCCAGTCTTTTTTTAATTTTTTATTTTATTTATTATTTTTAGTCTTGTTTCAGAACCTTTGTTTGTTTATTCACTCATTTTTATGGCCGGCTCAGCCCACCCCGAGGGCAGGGCTGGCGCAGCATGTGGTGCCGGGGATCAAACCGTGGTCCCTGAAGCCGCCCAAGCTTCCCCAAACAGGCGCTTTAGACCACTGAGCCATCCTGCCAGGCCCCATCATGTCCATTCTTAATCACCTTCTCAGTGTACCCAGGGGAGGAGGGGGCCCGCACCGCACACATCCAATTTTCTTTTA